>JAODAF010153762.1:0-10215 GCA_027574765.1 Molpadia intermedia | reverse complement strand
GTTAGAACCCTTATAACTCATTAAATATTAAATTGTTCATGCCAAACTTGATGTTATATGAAAGTACAAGACAAAATAAAAAAAATAGAATATTTGACCTCATTTGACCTTTTGACCCCCAAATTTGACCTTCAAGGTCAAATGCCATTTTGGCAACCGGATGATTCTGAAAGCCTGGACCATAATGATACTTTCTAGCATGGTTGCCAGCTTTGAACAAAAAATGCCATCAAAAGTTTTTTAAGCATATTTCCTGGGGTTGGCCTGCCGACTAATAGGCGTACCGAAGCGTAGATGAGGCGGGGGAGTTGGCTGGCGTCGTATCTTCTTGCTTACACCATAAATGGAACATTTCGGTCCGGTATAGCCTATTCCACTTTATAACCAGGTATAAAAGTATACTCATTGACAGCAACATTTCCTTCTCCTTCAATTACATCACCAAATGGGTAAAAGAGAAAAATATTAAACGACATTTAAATCACGAACTAAGTGAACTCAATATGTGAGTCACTTCTGATGTTCGGCTTGATTGTCTGATTCTCATTCGCGCACATGGATTGTAAACTCGGCCGCATATAATTCGTCCTGTGTATCGACGATATTTACATATTTAATTCTAAGGCGGATCGGAATGAGGTTGTACAACAAGTACACTGTTATAAGTAATTGTATCCAGGGATGTAGCAAATTTTTGGATGTCTTAGGCAACTTCACTAGAGGAGCAGTCCAATTTGAGGTGCTAACCCCTAGCACCGGAGAAAGATTCAATTGCATTAACGTAACTACGATACAATCAAATAATCCCTGGTATATCTATCTGCCATACAATACTTGTATAATACATATTTGATTGTTATTAATGACGTGACAATGACGGCTTCTTTCCTATCCTAAATAGGCTAAGTGACTGAACCTTCATAAGTTATATTATTTAATATCGTTTTAAATCTAATTAAATTTATGCGCGTGATAATTCCATATTATATCATTTCTAGAAATCTGTTTGCCCCAGAAGTGGAATATTTTTTCTACTATAGTGCTAGAACACTTTCTCTTTAGCTTAGGACCGATAATCAACTGCA
Organism: Molpadia intermedia; assembly: GCA_027574765.1. Taxonomy (NCBI): domain Eukaryota; kingdom Metazoa; phylum Echinodermata; class Holothuroidea; order Molpadida; family Molpadiidae; genus Molpadia; species Molpadia intermedia. Next base: position 9,130 of record JAODAF010153762.1, on the reverse strand, counting down.
GTTTCGTCTCTACTTATTTAGCGTAGAAGGGGGAATGTTACCTTATCTACAACTAATACTTGTGTTCTTCTGCTCCTCGTGTGTCTCAGGTGGTGACTTCAACTGAACCTGCGTAAATAAACAGAAAACAGGGCTAGGGGACATGTAGATAAAAAGTCCATATCTGTGTATACTAAAATAACCAGAAGCAGTTCTGCGAAATGTACGATAAGGAAGTGTGGCTCGACGCGTTGTACTTGGGTTGGTCTGGTGCAAGAAATGTTATTGTTGCTGACTAGTGACATACGTAGTGTTAAGTCTATGCTAACCATCAGTTGTAAAATGGCTGAATCCATGAAGGCCAAGGATACGTTGTACGGTAGGCTAGTGCATAGGTAGGCTGAAGTTGTAGACCTAGGCCTAAGTCAGGGCCTTGGTTAGTTAGTAGAAATGTTGTCTATTCGATGACACTGGAGCAGTGGTTGCTTTTGTAGATGCGTAACATTGAATACATACGGTTAATCATCGTGGCGAAGACGGGGTTGGTTACTAGCTGTTATTACGTACCGTAGGCTAAGCTATGATGAACAGGTAGCGATGACCGTGTAAGCTGCCGAAGTAACGTACATATAGGCCTAGGCTAGGCTAAGTGTGCCTTGAAGTTACATTGACTGAAAGCTGTCCAGAGAGACGTATGATACAGAGAATAGTTGAATGATAAATAACTACTAATATTTATAGGATTAGAATGATTGGTTAAACATAGTCAATGGTTAGTTTCCCCTAGTAAGTATAGAATGTACTTACAGTTTAGACATGAAAATGATGACCTGTTTGCATGCGGATAGCTGTGAAGAACCGTGAAGGATAGGTGTTTACTACAGAGTCTACACATAGAAAGACAGAAACATGAGATGGTTGTTTATGCGTAGCCGTATAGCGGTAGCACATTGTTACTATTGGGCCATTTGATTGGAGTGGAATGTCAATTCACTACACTTCTTAGATAGAAAGATAGAATTCCTGGTTGTAGGCTCATACCCCAAAATACGATTTAATTTTGCATGATGTGTGGTTGGCTGACGACGTTCAACATCCAGCACATCGAAACCCTAAACTCTCATCCGCCCCTGGAGATCCCGGCTCTAAAGTTTCTGGAGCGAAAATATGATACGGACTTCTGACATATATTGTCTTTGTTGTTAGAATACAAAAGTTACACCTAAGCTCTAGTCTGACATTTATGTTTCCGTGTTGACAACGTATGCAGCAACGACACCTTAGACACTCACAATCGAGGGCATGTCCGGAATGACATAGTCCACTCCAGGTGTTTAGTCAATCCTCATATTATATCATGGTTGGTGGAGACTTCTCAAGACGTACAAGTTGGAACACATCTTATCTCGCTATTCTAACCTTAATTATAATACATGATGTTATATCTCAACATACAAACAAGTTCCAATTATATTCACATGCAACTAGGATCAATACCGATCCTTGTTCCGACTACATGACCTACTTAAGTTAAACTCAAATTTTCATTATATTGTCAACATACATGTAGTATTTTGTGACAGGTAGTAAGGCTTCAACAACTTTTCTGAAAACAAAAAGTGAGGCTAGATGCTTAAAAAATCAAGTTACTAAATTATAGCAATTGTTATCAATTTGTAAAACCACACCCAAGTATTAAAAGTACTCTCAAAACAAATCAAACAGTTCCATGTTGTCTTATTATCAAAACATTTAGACTTACAAGCTGTGAATAGAAAACATGAATCTAGCAGTACATTTTACACCAATAAAGGCTGATGGGTTTGGTGTAACAGATACAGCCAAGACTGATAAAACAAATCTAGCATACTATTACGGTACTATATGCTTTATTGATTGTATGACTCTCGATAATGACATGGTTGTACACAAACACAATAGTGGCTAATTTGTTAATTTATTTGTACATGTTCTTGATTTATGATACTGTGAAGCATATAATTGAATACTACAATATACAAAATATATCCAAAGATCCCACACGGTAGCTGTGAACAACAGAGAAGTCTGCTGACAGGGATAACGTAAACATAAAATTTGCTTTAAAGAATAAACAATATGCCAGTCTATTCCTGATAATTTTAGCCCCAATTAATCGTACGTACAACCCCTCGTAGCACACAATGTCAACACTTTAAATGTTAATATATGTTTCATATTCTGTCATTGTCATTGAGTCTGCCATTGATGTCCTGCATGTAACATTACAATAACTCAGATAACATGCCCAGGTGGGACCAAGCTGGTTCCAAGCTGTGCTGCCATGTGGGCCCGGTCGGGCTACCCAGCTGGCCCTAGCTGGTTTTGGACATGGAAACTAGTTTTGTTTACATTTTACAACGCCATGAATGATTTAGGTTTAGAACAGAATGCAACATAGTCAGACAATTATGGTTCTGATAACATTGGACACATAAATTAGAAGGGCAATAATATTCTTTAATGCTAGATCTATGACAAAAAAGATAAAAATAAATCGCGAATTTGATAATAAGTCAACTGTAGGTCCGGGAGCAGGTCGATATTTATGCACCTGCCTCGTTATCATCTAAACATTGGTTGATGGAGGAAGACTTGCTAAACCCGACGTTCATACCCGGTAGAACGAGCAACGTCAATAAGAAATATATTTGGTATTCAAATTTACTTTGCTATAGCGTCTTTTCTGAAAATGATTAACCTTTTACTGCTTTTTCCTATTCTGGATATTGTCCTCAACAATTATTGTTTTCACTTTCATCTATGAATCATCTTTGATTAAAGAGTTTGTTAACTGACATGCAAGTATTCTAAAATGTATTGACAAGTACAGTAATTTTATTCAGTGTTTTCAGTTATTAAGTTTCCAATTTAAAAGGCGAGCACAAAATTAAAGTACTGTTGTTATTGTAATTTAAATTAAAAAAGGATAAGTTCCTTCTCTGAAAATGATTAACCTTTTATTGCTCGTTCCTATTCCGGATATTATACTCGAAAATTATTGTTTTTACTTTTATCTAAGAACCATCTTTGATTAAAGAGTGCCATTTGATTAATACTTTTGTTTAATTGAGGTCAAAAATTATAGCAGTTATTAGCATGCAAGTATTCTAAAATGTATTCATAGATTCTGGCAACTACAATAATTATATTATTTTTAGTTAGTAAGTCCCAAATTTAAAAGGCGAGCACAAACGTACTGTTATTTTAATTTACATTGAAAAGGGATAAGTGAGACCACGGCACCCGAGTCTAAGACAAATCCGAGTTCGAGGCAAATCCGAGTCCAGACAAAAGTGGCCTCAAGTTCAGACTCAAGACATTAAACCATGCCCTGCCAAAATGCTTAACATGTATTCATAGACTCTGACTACTATATTGTTGTCTCAATCAGCTACTTCGACATACCTTACAAATGTCATTCGGTCACCATGTGCCGTTGCTTCTCTACCACTTTTACGCCACTGTTTTGACTAAAAACTAAACATTTCCATAACAACGTACAATTTTTAATTACAGGATGACAACCATTCAACCAGTGCATCATCAACTTCATCATCAACACTGGCCGAACAGACTACACCAAGCGGTCAGAAACATACGGTATGTTGTCTATGTTCTCCCATATTACTCATATACTGCTACAATCAACCAAATTTGTTAACTATAGTTTGAACTCCGTTCGGAGACAGGAGATGCGAGGGCTGCAATATCCATCTTTGACTCCACTTCACCCGACCAATAATCCAATTGAGACATTGTAATGTAAAAGTAGGTTGGAGTTATTGTGTCTGCGGCGGCAGATGAATAAAAGGTATATCTGACATTTTAGCTGTATGAAAATAATATGATATGCATTGTTTCTTAATTTACAAAACGTAATGATTCTTTGAAAATAGGGGAGGATACAAGAGAATGACCGCGTTTAGCCAAACCTCATTATACCCCACATAACGAAAAAGTTGGCTTCATTTGATATCATGAATATATGGAGGCGAAATATGCCGAATTCCTAAAAACATAGAAGGAAATAGAGAACCCCACAGGAAGTCCAAGATATATTTCGTCAAATGGATTTTAAATCTGTTTTGAATTGAATTCATGCAATGTTTAAAGGAAACGCAATACAGCAAAGGTATCCAAAAAAAGTAACTTTTTCAATAGAATTTACCAGACACTGTTCATAAAGGGGTCTAGATGCACCAAATAAATATGAAGTTTTTCTATGGAATTATCCAGTTACGTCCCCAAGGAATTTTTCGATCTATTCAGATTAATTGTCTATTATGGTTTTGCAGTAGTATACCAACATTTCAAATCCAGAAACTAGTATAAAAACATTTATTGTGATGTTATTAAGTCACTTCTACAGCTCCTACTATTAATAGCAATAAAACCAATTGTCCACACCATAGCTGTGTAACGAAAGCGCAACAATTAGTTGCAATTGCAAATGTGTACAATGATCCCTTTGTCTACATTCTAGTAAAACAAAACCTAAATTTCAGTTAGCCAAAGTGATTCTTTCAAGACTTCCCCAAATACAATTTCTACTTGGAAGTGATTTGTTTTCCCCATAACCATATACGAATATATCAAAAGTCTTTCCACCCTAAATAATAAAGTATGATTTGGAAACGTCCAGAGTATCTCCTAACTTTGCCACCGCTTTTACATTATACTAACACATAACACCTCTATCATATGTGTTTATATTATTACAGGATAGAAGAAATAATGGCAATAATAACCATTTATACAGGACAACAAGAAGTGTATCCTCGCCAGGGCAAAATATACGGTCACAGCTAAAATATATATTATTGCATATAAATAAGCATGTAAGAGAATCCATGGCATAGAGCAATCCGGGTTCGAAGCAAGTTTTAGTTCAGACAAAAGTGGCCTCAAGTCCGAAATGCTTAACATGCATTAATTGACTCTGTCGACTATATAGTTTTCAGTTATCAATTCCAGCGTTTAATCGAATTTAAAAACGGAGTTACTGTTGTCTTAAAACAGTTACTTCGATTTACCTTACGAATGTCATTCGGTCACCACCACTGTTTATTTTTTGACATCAAACTAAACAAATCCCTAAAAATGTACACTTTTTAATTACAGCATCACAACCATTTAACCAGTACATCATCAACTCCATCATCAACACAGGCCAAACAGACTACAACAAAAGATGCAGGCAATATTGGATCTAATCAGGAGCATTCGGTATGTTGTCTATACTTCAATTAAAGCGGCAAACAAACTGTGACTCCAATTACATAGCCATGCATGCTCTCACATTGCTCACAATCAACCACTTTTAACTATGGTTTAAACTTCATTCGTTGGCCCTATAGTTGGAGATGCGAGGGCTGCAATATCCATCTTTGACTCCACTTTCTCCGACCAATAATCCATTTGAGTCATTGTAATGTAAAGGTATAGGGTCTGCGGTGGGAGATGAATAAATGGTATATCTGACATTTCAGCTGTAGGAAAATATTAATATGATATACATTATGTTTTGATTTACAGGACGTAGTTATCTCTTTAAAATCTCACTATAACCAACATACCAAAAACTTTGGCTCCATTTTTGCGAAATATGCCAGATTCCTAAAAACGGAAAGAGAAATAGAGAACCCCAAAGGAAATCCAACATATATAGTTCTCCAAAGGGATTTTAAATTTGTTTTTAATTTGTTTTTGAATTGATTAAATAAAATGCAATACACCAAACGTATCCAAAAAACATAACCTTTTTAATAGAAATTAGCAGACACTGCTCACAAAGACATCTCAATGCACCAAATAAATATGATTAATTTTCTATTAACTTTTGACATACAAAATATAAGACCACGTTAAGTTAATTAGTGTAACTTGTTTCCCTAAATGCCACGAATATAATTTTTTTATTAAAATGCACGTTTGTTTTATTACAGGATGAAATCACTACAGTGAATATAACTGCATCCGCGGCCACACATACACCAAACAAAGAACACAATTCATATGCAATTAGGACACAGTTATGGATTGTTGTGACTGCGGTAATATGTGTCATTATGATGATAACCATTACGATGTTGGTCGTTGTTCTGGTCAGGCGAAGAATGAATGCAGACAGCGATGCCGAAGAGTGGCCGAATCCAATTTACGAAAGCGCTGACAATGACATTGAGATGACATCATCGGCGAAGGCGAATGTTGACAACGGTGATACGTACACCACAGTCAAAATGCGTACGTAACCTTGTATAGTTTCTTGCGACCTTAAAGTTAATGACACAGAAAGGTGTGACACAATAACATAGTAGAGGAAAATATAGAAACAACGTATATAACGCTTAGAATGTGCAAGAAAATGATGAATTTGTAAAACAGCGCAAGGTGGTTATTTGAATACGCGAGTCGACTTTGAGAGCTATATACAGATCGAGTCACATTTGCCTCCAAAAAATTACCTAAATTAAAAGGACCCAAAAGGATCCAAAGATACTTTTGAAAGGAATCCAAAGGGACTTTTAAAAGGGATTTAAAGGAACTTTTGAAAGATACCCAAAATAATTTTTCCAAAGACATTTTTCCAAGGAGATGCTTCGTGTGTTTGAACTGAGTAAAAGTATGGATTGACTCGATAGGGAGGTTTAATTATCATTATGTCTACATACAGCATGATGATTTTTTCTGCAAACTTATGCTTTCTGGGAAGTAATTGAAAGGTACTTGAAAAGAAAAGCATTCTTGCTATGTTAAATGTTCCTGTTTTATTATCAGAAACATTATGAGGGTAAAATGTTGTCTAATGCAGGTTATGTAAATTACAATATGCCACTCAAGAAGGGCAATGATCAAATGTTACATTAGTGTTTTCTGGGAAACCATTGCGGGTTATTTTATGCAATTTTGAAATTTACAATTACAGGAAGGTATATCCTGTCAAGGTCAGCAACTGAGGAAAGCAGTTACTGTAGCACTACAGGCCCCTGTTATAGCTAAAAGTCATGTTTTTCTTAAAAGGCTTTAAAGGAATATAGTAAACAGTATCCCAGTAATGCATTATATTCCATATTTTCCACTTTTTACTTTACCTTTTACTAAGTTGTACATTGTTGCAGTATTGCACTATGGATTTTTGAATGAAAATGCATTTTCAAACGTCACGGGTTCGTTACATCATATCAAAATAACTGTTGATTTTCCATTCCTTTACAATATTACATCACTGTAACTGAAACTAATTTTTCATTCGGAAAAGTGTTTTTCCTAGTATGGACCACTTTGGCACGTTTGAGAGTTGCCTACATAATCCTTTTTGGAAAAATATATTTCCTTTGGATCTCTTTGGTACATTGACACCCCTTTGAGAGCTGTATAACAAAATCCCTTTGGAAAAGTAATTTCTCTTTGGTGTATTGAGAGCGACCTGTAATATCCCTTTGGAAAACATATTTCCATTTGAGTCCATGAAATTCCTTTGAAAATTCACTTGAGTTTCTTTAGGTGCCTTTGTGTCCCTTTGAGTCCCCTTGACTTCCTCAAAGAGACAATAGGGGAATATTCTGCTGAATACCGTATATAGCATAGCAATTGTACCGTACGTATTGAAACCAAATATATGTATAAACCTATCGGTAGAAACAATATTTGGAACAAGAGTGTTTCGTTACGGTTTACGCTGTGTAGCTAAACATATCTAGTACTTGGCAGAACGGTCTCTAGATCTGTCAGGGCAATGTGATACAAACCGTTAGGTTATGACATAACATAGGCCCTATTATGAAAACGTTTCTGTTTATGACATGCGCAATTAATATATGTATTATTTAAGTACAATTGTAGATCATATCATGTTTCTTAATTATTTGACGTAACGACCTAAATCTTGCCAGTGTGACTGCCAGTTAAGCTTCAATTACAACATACAATTATAATACAGACCCACTCGTATACTGCAGTATTGAAATGTGTACAATATCGTGATTTATAGAGGTTTTGCTTAGCCTAAACCCTGGCTGTACTGGATTATAATGCAATGTTATTTTACTGGTCTGGTTGTCAAGTATCTTAATGGATAAGTTTAATTGTCTATCTGATGTAAAATTAATCTATCTGATGATGCAGACTTGAACTAAGTGTCTAGTATAGCTTGTGCTTTCCGAAGCTAGGTTATAGGCTATATTATATTCGTGGTTCACTTTATCCTTATCTAATATTACCTTATGTTAGATACCACTTATATTAAATTTGCTTCCTATGATGGTTAAGTAATTTACGGTAACAAAAAAGTTCGGTGAAGGAAGAAATCAATATAGTGAAGAAAATCATTGATCGATGGAGAAAAAATCCATGGTAAAGAAAGCCATCGATGATGAAGAAACTCATCGATGGGGAAGAAACAATTCATCGATGGTGAAGAATCTATGACGAAGAAACCCAACTTGCTCAAGCGCCTACGTGGCATGCTTGAGGGTAATGCCTACAGGATAACTTTAGGTATATTAGTCAATGTTAACGTTACGTTAGTGATTTCTTCATCGTCGATGGATTTTCTCAAACATTGGGATTCTTCACCGTCGATAGATTTTTTTCACACATTGGGTTTCTTAACCATGTTCTGCATTTTGGCAAGTGAATCGTGAGGGTGGGGTCGGTAATTTTAATTGTGTTAAAGAACGACACAATGTATGCTAAACTAGAAGCAATATAATATATTTGGTGCGGTGCCCTGTTTGCATGTAGCCTACTTAGCATGTAATCAGATTTAATCATTGTAAATTAAAAATAAAATAAACTTGATCACAAAAGTTTCAATTTTATTGTGATCGAAATCTCCAATGTAAAAAAATGTATATGTATAAAACGAAAGGTATTTGATTTATTTGCAGATTTTTGTCGATACTAATGAGAAATTCGATCCAAGTACTGGCACCATATATGTATAAATGTAGATATATGTATATGTAGAAATGTATATATGATGGATAATAACTATAATTTCTTTTTATATAATGATGTAAACCATAACAATCCGTTATTAAGGTCCTGCACTCTGACTAATTGAAAGGAGTAAATCTCAGAAAACGTTACACTTGAAACACTTGTT
>JAODAF010153651.1:0-10218 GCA_027574765.1 Molpadia intermedia | reverse complement strand
AAATCCAGTGCTATGTTTTATATTGAAGTAAGCGCCTTATTGTGCAGAACTGATATCCTGTATTATTATATTAGTCGTTTTTTCGGACATACATTTACGAAGTAGAAAGTGTTTTTTGTAGAATTTTGTTTTCTAAACACCAAACGCGTGCCTCGTGTAACAATTTGGTCATTATAAGTAAAGGGCCAAAATGATTCGAAGTCAACACCAATGCAATCATTTTAGATTACATACACGTGTACGGAGTAGTAACTTGCTTGTTTTTTATTATGATATTTAATATGAACAGCCACGGACTGATGGACCACAGCTGATCATAATCACATTCGTTGGTGTTTATATTAATAATGTCCGTCCGATTCATAATCACGTGACCAGACCAGACCATGCTCAAAATGATATCCCCACACAGATACGAGTGCTTTCACTTTTTTTAAGAACTCTGGCCCAAAATAACGCTTTTCAAAAGCTGATGGTAATAAACCCACATAACACATGCAACACATGCAGTGAATTGTGCTTACTTGGAGGAGCAAGAATTCTGAGAGGCACAAATATCGCAAAGTTCTAAGCCCAAAATGTATTCATGCCTGTACTGATCAGATCATTATTTTCTATACAACGTTTGTTGGATAGCTGTATATGATAATTCATGATACGGCAATAAACATAAAATGTTAAGTATAGTATATATATGGATAGTGCAAATCAGGATAGTATAGGGTATCGCAGGTTTATAGTAATTCCAGGTCATGTTCTTAGACATTTTGCAAATTTAATTTCCATGATTATCCCGCTAAAGCTGTCTTTCGAGTTTAAATTGCCAGCCAAAGTGTAGTTAGATAAGTCAATGGTTTGTCACTAAATTTATCACTACCAGATTCTCAAACCTAAATAAGCGAAATAAGAGTTTGAACCGAAACCAAGAAAGTCGCTAAAAAAAAATATAAAAAAAAACAGCCAACGAGAGAGCAAACCACGTGTGATATATCTTATCATGCTGCATTACTAACTAACTGCGGCAACGTAACGCCGTGTTGTCTTTTTCACCTTTTTTATATTTAGAGAATTGTTGTGATCATAGCAGCTAATAAATTCACTCATTATTTCTGTGGTTTTACTCGTCTTAGAAGGTTGATATCTTCAGCAGTAATACGTCATTTGAAGTTGATATTGTCAGGAAAGGTTCAACTGTCAATGTAGCTAAAGAGGAAACGTCCCTTGAAATGCCTGCACCAGATAACAGTCCTACATCCATAGAGAATATTAAATCATGCAGAGCTAAAACCTGATAATTGTCATCCAGTGAGGTGTATATATATGTATAATTAGAAAAATGCTCTCCAACAGAGCGATGAAAGTGCATTGTTTATCCTCTGGATTTTGTCACATACGTAGTAGAAGGGCTGTCACATTTGTTTATTTAGTCATTACTTAATATAATACGGAATAATACTTAAATGTTTTCAGCACCTTCAGGACACTGTACCACAAAAGTGCAACATAGAAATTAAAGTACAAAAATATAAAAAAATATAAAAATTCTTCAATCACGAAATTGTGATCAACATTAATATTATTTTGTAAAATGTGTGGACCATGGGCTAGAACTAGGCAAGAGCTATAATGCAAATAAACATGTCGCGTAACTTGTGTGTTGGTGCTATTGCGATATGGACTGAACAAATGTAGCATTTGAAATCCAAATTAACGACAGTCGGCTTAAACCCGATTGTGATAAAAACATTAGGCCGAATGATAAGCATTAATATTGGTGCTTGGCTTTAGCTTAACGTGATATATATATGCATATATATAAGAAAAATATAAAAAAGAGTACATCTTATTGCGTGAATATTAATTGCTCTCTTTGAGAAATATTGTGTTTACCCATATATTTAACGTTACGCTAAAATCAAACGTCAACGGTAGTACTTCGTATCACATCTCATACGCTTCTCTTCAGCGAATTTCTCGACCAACGTTGTTATGTTAATTGGTGGGAATGCGGTTTCAAGGAGACCAAATGTTGCCATATCTAATGGAACAGGTGAGTCAGCAGCTAACCCGTGTACTTTAGGAATATCGACTCCAGTCGAGGTTTTGTAAATGTATGACTCGAACCAAGAACCCTAATCATTACGACACTGCCGTACTCTTATATTCTAACATAACATATGTGGCAGCATTCTATCACCAAATGCAACCAAATCAAGTCTTTAAAGCTGAGCTCTGTCAATTTAATCCCAGCTTATCAGACGGATTCACCAAGGACACGCCGCAATAATTTGCTTGATGTCTTATTTCTAATTGTAGCAAACAACAGTTGCAAATATATTAAGTATAGTGACACAAAAAGTTGTGAATAATCAATACAGTCTAAGTTTGCCAGTAGATTTAAACCTCAAAACTGCATTACGCAAGGGCAAAAAATATCATTATTATAATAACCTGTCAAATACAATTTATATATTTTGATTCTACATACATGCATCCAAGGACATATAACCAAATGTGCAGGAGATATAAAAAATGACATATTCAACATACATATGTTTGTATTCAACATTTTCAAAATGACAACGATTTTACGTCGATAAGACCTAACGTCGCAAATTGTAAAAATTAGCAATGTTGATATTACGCTCGAGATACGGTCATATATAGGCTGAAAAAGTAGTGTTGGATTGTATTTACGAAACATTCTGACGTCATGCGTTTGTTGTTCTAGAGTCAAAAAGTGCAAAGAAAGTGTTATTCAACACGCCAAAGTGAAGTCATATCGATGACGTCATCTCAACGTAGATAATACGCTGAAACGTATGTCGGATGGGAATAATTTTATTTAGTATGATCTGACGTCCGACGTTGCAACGTACCCAACGTACCGTACCTTAGGATCGCTTGCTTTAACGAATGAACATGATGTTGATATTCAACATGTTTATTCAACATAGACAAAATGACATCGAATTTACGTCGATAAGATTACCATTTTTAATATCAACACAACGCCATGTTTGAACGCTGATATGTTGCTGGATTAACGTCAAATGTACCTTCCACATCGTCGACATATGGTGAGATGCTGGCCGGGAAAACTTTGTTAAACTAATTTAACGTTGATATGATGTCGGAGCATGCAATTTATAAACAATTCTGAAACCATTGAACCGCTGTTCTAACTTAAATCAGACTAACATACCAAGCTATACGTCGGTTATTAAACAAAGGCAAAGTGACGTCGACATTACGTCGCTAAGCATACTATTAGCTTTTCTAACGACACGTTCAACAACATCGAAATTACACCGAATTACATGTTGCCCTTGTATGTATTATGTATTACTAGTGTTTTGTATTATGTATTAAAATGTTATTTTGTGATTGTGTCCACATGTATGTGATATACTGCTTTTTGCAAACCTTTCTAATCATAATTGTAGTCCGGTCACACAGTAAGAAATATACCATTGTAAATTTGCAGCTATCATTAACCACCACACTGCATTTAACAAGACCACATACTGTGACATACCAACGTGAAACCTCATATTCTTAAGCCACGCGTGAAGCAATCATATCACCTGACAAGTGACAATCAATTTATGTTCAGCAAATATCATATATAATTACTTATAATCTCTGTGAAGTGATTGTTGGGTTGTAGTCTACCACCACATTCTGCAAGAGAATTTATTTTTATTGTAAATGCTACCCAAACTTTGGGCAAATGCTTAACCAATTACAGTTCTTTTTTAAGAACTGTACACAGTTTATCTAGTCGTTAATCTAGTCAGGTATGCATAGGCACGAATAAATGTCTTCTCAATTTGCATTTGTATTTGCTGAAAGTGGTACATGGAGACAAGCACTCATTTCATCTCCCGGACAAAGACAAAATAATATCACATAACAAAAAAAAGACTATTCTAAATGTAATATGACTCCTCATCTGGACAACCTCTCGAAAACTTGAAATAACTAAGAAGTTAAAAACACTTGACTAAACAAAATAAGAGCACTTTATACAGACATGTTTCCTGGCCTTGTTCAAGTTAATCGATATACTCTCGAAAAACAGTTTACTGGAATACTTAAAGCCCCCCAAACTGCCAAATGGAGAGTTGTATCTGGAACGTATGATTTTGTATTGTTATTAGTTACTCACTTAATAAGTGAAAACAGTTATTAAACGTTTCAGGGAAGGTTAGAGGAGGAAATAACATACACGCGAAACAAACTCTAAGTTCTCTCTAAGTTTTTATTCCAAACTCATTTTCGCAAACTATGAAATATAATTAGTCTGAAACGTACTCTAAAATATACTTTATTTACCTTTTGCGGGAAAGCGAGAAGATTTGTCTAATTCCTCAGCCGTCAGAAATGGTTCACCGATACTTTTCCTTTTTAAACGTCCAACAGTTATCAATAAATTGTCCGCTACGAACAGAAAGAACCTAACACATGACTGCTCAACTGAATGCCTCATATGCGACTTATTCCCTGGTAGTCTATTGGGAAACTAAACTTGACATCCACATACTTTAGTGGAGTATGGACAGGCTATACATTCTAAACAGAGTGCGACGTAGACGCGTGTTGATCAATATGAGACGAGGGCGGGATTTTAATGATCCTGCAGACGTCACAACAGCACGTGGACTGTTCCATTTTAATTGTCGCTCGCTTTGGGTGATTCTTTCTTATCGTAGATATAATTTTAAGACGTACTTTCATCGGGGAGGGTGAAATAAATTTTGTTTTCTTTTTTGTTTTGCATGGGGTGGTATGGTCGAATAGTGTGGTGCAAGTCTGAGTCAGACATATTTGACACAATGCACCGATACACGTTTTTTACACATATTTAGAGAGTGTAGGCGTTACCGGTGTATGCACCTATCCCTGGGTTTTCCATTGCTATAATTAGGCAAACAACATATTAAAAAGCATATTGGATAACAACATATTAAAAAGTAAATAGTGCAGGCAAGCGATTGAAATGTGGTACAGGGAATGCATTGTGGTGATCGAGCTACCAAAAATAGCGGTCCCACCCTCCCTGATGGGGATTGCATTAAAGTAAGACAACTGTATTTATTTTGTGAGTGAATTCTATGTAATGGTTAATATATCAAGTTTCTGGAACTGAGAAAAACTATAACAAGTATTAATACCTAATTACCTTCTAAATATTCTGAAACAATCTCACATAATATAGAAAGTTATTTTACTTTTGATCGGTCTCATTATTTTAAACAATGCGACATATTGCAGTACTCTTATTTTAAATTTCCAAACCAATTTTGTTTTAAATAATTTCAGAAAGATTCATCTACAATGTAGATACCAGATAGGTTGCAATGGTCCAATTTTGTTAGCCGTCTGAAGTTGTTTTTTGTATAATATATTTTATTTCAAGTTCCATAAAATATTACAGTGCCCAGTGCAAAGATACATCAGTGACGTCAACTAGACGTCATAACCTCGCGTGGTAAACGGTATGTCACGGATTACCACCACTTGTTATATTATGCATGATTTCCCTTGAGCGAGGGTTTTGACATATTTGAAATGAAGCAAGTTTTAATATACAAATTGCGTTACGTTGTTAAAGAATTGTTGCTTTGGGGTAAGTATTCTGTCTGTATGACCCTAAAATAATGGAAATAATAACAGTATATTAGACATAGAGGTATAGAGGTATGAATTAGGAAATGCATTTGATTGGTTGTTTAAAAGGAAATATTGGGAGGCGATGTTATAACGTCTTATATAGTATAAGAATACCTCGGCCTATGCGGATGTTGACGTTTCTATTTACTTACAGCATCAGCCTTATTGCTCAATTCATCCATTGTTTAATGTTTAATGATTACGTTATTATTATTACAATTATTATTAGTATTGTTGTTGTTATTATTATTACTAGTATTGATTATTATTATTAAAGTTGGAGGACTCGAGTCCGCTATCTGATGGACTCGGACTTGGCTCGGACTCGGCATCCGGTGAACTCGGACTCGGGGCTAAAGTTACCATACTTCCTCCAAAATAGAATACTAAAAACGGATACATTTAAACATTGGCGTTATTCTACCCGTACCTTGCACAAAGACCTAGGTATTCTTAAAGTCGTCGACTTTCATATTTTCAAGATGTGTTCTTTTATTTATAAGTATGTAAACAATATTCTTCCCCGTGTTTTTAGTGATATTGTTAATCCCAGCATTTCCACCAATATTCGTAACAGTACGAGGAATAATACCTATTTTTCAGTTAGCAGACATCACTCGAAACACGGAAAATTACTGCTATAAAACTTGGAAAATGCTTCCGAATGATATAAAAAAGCTAAAACTTATGCAACATTTAAGCGCAAACTAATAGCTCACCTAATTGAAACTACGCTGACTGAGTATTGTCTTTGTTACTCATAATTGTTATTTTCGTTCATTGTTATTTTCGATTAATTTGGTCGCTCGATAATCTATTTTTGTTTTTCTAGTGTTCTGTTTATACTAACCACTTTGTTCTATTGTTTGTAGGTATAAACGAAATAAATGATATGCAATGAAATGAAATGAAATTTCAACCAGTCAAGAACGATATTGCCTCAGAAATGCATTATAGCCTATTAAATCGTTTCAAAATGCTTGTTGATAGTTATGAAAGAATCACCAGTGACACAGTTTGGCTGAGCTTTGAACTTGCCGATAATTTTTTGCTCAACGTTTGAAGAAGCCTAATATTAACCACTTAACGTGCAAACTAAAAGAGACGAAGTTGCATATACCGTGCTTCAACGTAAGTTTAAAATAACCTAAGATATTCAATGACTAGTGTGCAAAATTACCAATGTTCAAGTGCGCAAAGTTAGCGAGGTAATGACGTCAGACGCGTGTTACATAGGCCTATGCAAATCATAATGTGTTATCTAGCTGACGGCATTTCGTACGTATAACAACACGGCAGTTTGTATACAATATATGCACTATGGGCGTGCCTTACCGTACTTGGTAATCGGGTATAGGAAACTGCGTTTTTCGCGATTCACTGTGTACGAGGCTATGTTTGGCCATATGGGTCATAATAGACGCTACGCGAATTTTCTACACGTAGATTTAAACTTGAGCTGAGGGTGTCCTTCTATTATAAACCAACCAGAACTTCAAACACTTCACATTGTTTCTTCATGCCGTAATTTATTTTTGTACGCGTAGAGAGAAAATTCAGAGTGATAATTCCAGGACGTGATCGAATCCTTCAACTTGATCAAGACGTAATATCAATGGTGGTTTTGATCGGTCTATTATGCTATACACGTTGGGAAATTAAGCCAACGCGCATCATCGTTGCGTTATGACCCCTAGTATTGCCAAACTGATTCGCTTCTGGTTTCAATGCCAGTTTCAATGGCTTGCAGTGATGCCTATTTGTGTTGTTTCCATGAGAACATGCAATTATTGAGCAGCTATGTAAACGATTTATACTTACTCCTCTCGACATTTGACAAAGTCAGTCAAAGTTTACACTGGTCGAAAAAGATGGTTTGTAAGGCACTGTTTATCCACACGATAAAACAGAAGTTAGTGAGATCGAGATGAGTCATATACCTCACTATTCCATACACCAAATTAATGTTTCAATTTTTTTCAATTTTATGAAAATTATATGTGAGCAGAGAATTTGTTGGGAATCCGAAAATGAGGACGATGGGGAGGGGTAAATATGTATGCGTGGGTTTGTACACCCCACTATACGCCGTATACCGGGAAAATCAATCGATTTGGTTCGAAACAGTTATATTCTTTTTATCAATCTGTTTTATTATTTAGAAACATTGACAGAGTGTGGGGCGTTCCCCATTATTTTGGAGGGCTAAACGTAAATCAGTATTTCGTTGTGCGTTGAGATATATTGTACATGGATGGTATAAAACTGCAGATGACTCATATTGGTTTTGTAGAAAATGTTGATTTATGTGACATATTTCTGGTAAAATGGTAATATGATCGCTCCCGTGTTCTTGTCATCTCCGTGACAGCTTCCATACTCTTTCCCGAAAAAATCACGTAATCAAACATATATGTTATTAATTTATAACGTTATAAATCACGGTAACGCATAACCAGTTGCGTGGCCGAAAGTGGTGTTAGTTCCCTTAGGCTTAGATGATCTTGACTTTGCCTATATGAAGACACATTATAGGCCGTAGAACTGGAAACTACATTTTATTAATGTTACATTAACGTTAATGTATTAGCTGGAAATATTTCTTGATCGTTTAGTTAAACATTTAATAATTGACAGTTTTATTGACAATAATTTCGTCATATTACTGATTGAATATATAAACAAATACAATTGATTATCATGTATCGTACGTTCACCTTTTTAAATTTCAGCCAATATAGGAAGCTTAAATGAGTATAGGCTATGTTACTAGGCGATTTTAAGATATCCGAGGTCTTATATACATCAATGAATCACAATATTTTTGTGAATTGGTTAATCTCCAACGCGCTAAAAAAAATAATATTAGCTTTGTAGAGCATAAATTGATCTTGGAACCTCTTGTTTTTTGCCGTTTTGTAATCGGATGATTTTGTAAAGTAGGCCTAGTCAGATTATTTTACCAGTTCCATCAGGTAGTAACATTTAATATTGATAAAACTTCTCTTTGATAGGCTATTTTTCTTGTTAACGTAAAGTTATACTGAGTAAACTGATATATCGCCTCCATGCTATAATGAGAGATTTTGCATCGTCATTGTTTACAAATTTCAAAAGATGTTATTTAACACTATATTTATCGACATATCCGTTTCTGTCACGGAGGAAAGGAGAAGTATACGTACAGTATATAAATCGCAAAATAAATTAACAACATCTAATTATTGCAAGCAGCATATTGTGTCCTTATACAATACTCTGATGGCATTATTAAAAGCTTCTCGCATCAATGGCTAATATTGACTGATCAAAAACACATTTTAGAGCGTTCCTATAACCTAATACTCTCATTGGACGGTTATTTTTAATATATATTATTGACAATATTGGTGTATATGGGTTACTGACTCGAAGGGTTGTCCCAGTTACTGTTAAATGTAATTATCAAGATAACTAGCTCTCACAACTCGGTATAGTTACAAGTACACGAGTGTTACTTGTCACTATGACATAATTGTCACATTTAAAAGGAAAATGTATGTTATACATGCTTCGTACAAATTAGCAGAAAGCCACAAGTGTAATAAATGTGGCAAAATTTGATAGAGAGAACTTGTGAAGCGTTTAAGTTTGAAATGGCACAGTTATACATTGTCATATACGTTTAGACACACATGGACGTTAAACATGAGCACTGCGTGCGTATTATAAGATGATTATATCTCCCCCCCCCTTTTTTTTTAGGGGGGGGGGGGTGGAGGGTCAGTAAAGGTAATTGAAGGTAATTGAAAAATATCGCACAATTTATCTTTTAAGCAATTTCGATTATCAGTGATCCCTGTGGTTATTTCTTCCAATACACATGATAAACTGAACTTTAGTTTCGAGCCGTGCGTGCACCTGTTAAGATGTGTGTGGCTTCTCTTATCACCCATCGACAGAAACTTTAACACGAAAGTTTAACCAGCGATAGAGGCTAGTATTGTTTAATGATCGTTATTCTCATCCAATTTCTTCCTTTCAATTTCAACTTGAGGCTATTCAATATAAATCGATGGTTTGAACTACAACAAAGAATTCAACTCACGAACTATACACAATGCTGATTCAATCTGACAGGATTCCCTGATTATCTCTCATGGTATGGCTTTGAAATGAACTGGTTACGTAATTCGTTAAAGCAATGTTATTATGTAACTCGCTATCTTTCATTAATTCAACCCCGTCCCAAGGCATCGCTGATCATTGATGTTTTTTAAATGTATAGCATTGTATTCTTCGAATTCCTGAATGTCCACAATAAATTCATTACGTTACGACTCGGATACAACAACAATTCGTTCACCGTGACTGGTAATTTTGAAGGGTAAGTGTGCTCCCACATGAGAAATTCATATATCGACTAAAATCTGCAAATAAATCAATTCCTTTCATTATAATATATATAGGTATTACTACTTTAGCCTAGGCCTACCGAGCCTAACTAATATAGTTAGTATACTGTGTTAGCCTAAATTCACATGGCTAACGTTACATGGCTAT
>JAODAF010153541.1:0-10218 GCA_027574765.1 Molpadia intermedia | reverse complement strand
CTTACCTAGCTAGCCTATTTACGGAAGGAAGAATGGGCACACTCCCTACTATTATGGGTCATCAACCCGTTACCCATTAAAGAATGTGTTTTCTTGAAGGTTCATAGTTAGAAATAATACCATATTGTATCTACAGTAAGCACTCCTTAATTTAAAAACATATAAGGGATGGGTATATCCTCTTCCTTTAGAACCATCCTCCCACAAAAGGCAAATTGACATCCTTACATCAATGGTAAGAGCAGCTTTCCTTTATATCCTTGTTCTAATTATATACTGACTTGACAGGTTATCGTTTTAATACAACAGCTTTAGTAAATTGCAGAAAGAAGTTTTTAATGAGTACATTTATTATTTAAGTTGAGTGTTGTATTCGTTAACGATGTTGTTACCTTCGAAAGTACAACCTGCATGTATTGTTGTATCAATTGCCTACAGTATATCCTGAATTATTCATGCCCCAGTGTTTAATACAGGAGCCAAGTATAAGAGTATGTGTATTATGAAACTGATAATCATCACAGCACTTTGAGGAAATTAAAATTCTAATCAGTCTATTTAATTTAATCTCCCAACCCTTGTCTCTTGTGTTTTGTTCCGTGAGTTAACAAGACTGACACCAGAATTAATTACCATAGCTATAGAGCCATCTGCATTTTAAATTTAAAGCTGCTATGGGCTTTAAAAGTTGGTTGACCCAATTCATCTTACATTATGTACATTTATATTCATTGAAAATCTTTTCCCTTGAATTTCAGTGATTTACAGCTTTTACTTAATACTCTACAGTTGCTGAACATCCAGTGAGCATAATGATTTCATTTTGGGATCCCATAACTTTGTGAAGTGAAGTGACTTCTTTATACTCTTTCTGCCACCTTGATATTAACTCGAGTTGTGTGTTTTGCCATGTTTTTCATGATTTTTGTGAACTTTTGTCTACATTCTATAATCATCTACCCTTCCAAAGATCGCTTTGAGCCACTAAGTACCCCTTTGTTTAAATACGGTAGTTTTGTCAAGATTTTTCCTTCTTGGACATTGGCTCGTTGAGGCATTATTGTGTTAATTTGAAACTTTGTAGTATTACATACTATGAAACATAAATTTCTGTAGACTCCTTTATTACTCTACATTCCTACTGTACTTTAAATGAGGTCAAACAATCTTCCAGCAATTAAAGTACATGGTAGAATTTGTTTGACTGCTTTACACACAGACTTGATAGTCTTTCTGGTTGCTATAGCAATAGAATTTAGCTTTCCATACACCACTTATTAATTACAAATCATCCCCCCCCCACTAGAGCTATTTTTGTTCTTGAACTTTTATTGCACTTTTCGGATTGCAGACCTTTTGTATTTTTTTTTGTATCTAATTTTTCGATCGAGGTGAGTAAGAAATAGTCATCAAATTTTGAATGGATTTTATCAGCTGTAAACATCAGCACTTGGTTAATTTTATCAAGTGTTGTCATAACGTTGCATATGAAGCTAGAAAGTATAGAAAAATCATTAATCGTCAGATTTAAATTAGAGATAATGTTAGAAGCTGCCTTGTTTTGAAAGTATGAAAGGTTCGAACAAAGGTGGATAAATAACAATCCGGACAGTATTAGTAAATTCTTTGTTTAATTACAATGGTACTGTAGGGTAATAGGCCTATATTTCATTTAATTTTTGCTGAATTAAAAAAGATTGACATATTTTATGATGCAATGTTGAATGAGAAAGGATTTTTCTTTGTTCTCTTCTTACCTGTCCCTTACAATAGATACATTCTTACAGTGTCATAACATTCACTGGTAAACTTATGGGGGGGGGGGGTAGTGAGCCACCATCCGCTTTTTTCACTGGGAGGAAATGGTCTTTCTAACCAAAATATAACTAATAATATATAATAACAGCCCGTAAGTTTGGCAATATATGTCCTGTTTCAGAGCTTCCGTCCCTCCTGAGCAGTCTTCTTTAAACTGCAATGATGTAAAACAACATGGCTATTCCTGTTGCTATGCATTGGGTATCTCACTTCTTGTAGCTCTCTCTTTGTGCAAATTATTCAGTCAGATGAAAAAGACTGTGTTTCTTCTCTATCTCTTTGACCAATAAAACATGTATATATATATCATGCTAATCCAAGAGTCTTGCCAACCGTGACTCAATTATTGCTGTTCTTTTTTCAACATATTAGCTACAGCCTGCATTATACAGACCATAATTATGAATCACTCTTTCAACCCGACTGCTACATGTAGTTCTAAGCATCTCTTCTACAATATTAAATGGGAGTACATATGAATATCTCCATTCATCTATATAGCTAATATGTAATAGAAAGCATGGCCAGAAATGTCCTTGGAGAACTGGTCATTTGATACACAATAAATAAACAAAGGTTGCAGTTTTTAAAAGGCAAAGGATGTCATAACATGGGGCCGAGTTCTCTTTAATTAATTTCCAAGCTATCCAAGTGCTGTTGTCCTTTCTTAGCTGCTGCCTGGAATGTCCAGCTCTATGACTATTGAACCTTCCTTTGCAGAACATGTGGCATTATTGGTTGCCCTATATCATTGATATACATGGGTGACTCTGTACCTATTGGCTTGTTCAATATCTGGTTGTATTATCCTGGGGCTAGGGTTGAAGGGTTAAGAAATTAATTCCAGATTTCTGTTTGTTGGAATTACAGCCAGAGATAATTAAAGAGATAGCAGATGAGGCCTGAAATGGGACATCTTTTGGCTAGGGGTGCTTTTATATAAGATCATGTTGAGTGCCGAGTGCCTAGATGTGTTTTATTCTGTCAGGGTATTTCGTTGCCGTGAAGGGTTGGTTCGGAATAAACTAGTAGTAGACCTGTATGACTTTGATCTGGGAAAAGGTCTGACAATTCATTTAGTAGTTTGATTGTTTTGATATCAGTGTGTTCTGGAATGTTTTGAGAAGTCACTGGGTATTGTGAATTGTTGAACATATTTTTTCACTTGATGTCACTCAGTTTTTAACAGCCATAAATGGCTACTGAGGAATATTTTCTTATTTAATAATGAGCTTGATCAATTGTCAGAGTAGCCTGCCTACTAGAGCCTAGTGGGTGTTCTAGATCTACTGACACACATCCTACCTACCATGGCTAGTTATCTTCCAAACCGCTTATAAACGATTTCTGATTTTATTTCTGATGATTACCAGAAGGTGGACAATCAATTTGACTCTAGGGGTAATTAATCTCCTCAGCAGTGTATCTTTTAACATAATTTGTAACAATCTGTGTTTTTTTAAGTTAATGACTACACCATACACCAGTCTATAAATATAGCTTCCAGCTATACTCAACTCAATCCAGTTCAACAATGCAATATGTTTGACAACAAACCTTTGATTTTTGACCAAACTATTGATTTTTGTGAAAAGGATGTCCCTAAGACCAACAATAATGTACCATTGTCATGTGTTGTATTGACAGTACTCCTCTTATCTCCTTATTGAGTGGTCAGGTCCAGATACACAGATTTATTGATTTATCCCTTTACATGGTGAGGCCTCCTGCAATGGACAGGAGAGATAATTAGATAGAGGCTCTAAGGATAATATTAGAGGCAGCATGGTTAAGGGGTCAATGAGATGAATAATTATATTCATGAGGTAAAAAAATCTAAGCTGGACTAATTAAAAGAAAGATCAGTCAATGTATTTAAAGATATAGATCCATAGTACACGTGCTTTTGTGATTGGTGGAATTAATTTATTGAATTGTGCAGGTTGATTGTTGAATGTAAATTGATTAAGATAACTACTTTTCAATGTTACTTTATCTATTTACAGACATATTGCAGGGCGCTGAAGGGGGCAAAGGTATTGAGAGAGGGGGAAAAATTTGTGTTTTTGTGTGTGGCTTTGAGCAACATAAAAATTCTGACATTTCATTTGGGGGGAAGCAGGGGGGGCAAAGATTCTGAGAGGGGGCTGTCGCCCCCCTGGTTATGCCACTGTTCAGCATACAATCAAATATGACTGGATAAAAGAGGACTTGTTTTGGATGAAGTAGGTTTAAATAAACGAGGTTCTACCGAACATGGAATTAAATCTGGTTACCTCATTTGGTTCATGAATAGGCCATAAGACGAAGTGTGACGCCAAGAATTGAACAAAAAATATTTAAGGGAAAAAATTATGTACCACACTAGGCGCACTGATACATTATAAATATTATAAATTAATGGGCCATATGATATACTTGATAAATTATACCAGTCTATAAATATGTAAAAGTACACATACAATAATTATTTCTTGTTGTATGATGTCATTCTTGCTTTATAATTGAATAAATTTTAATGATTGATATAAATTTTTGTAACAGTACATATGACTGTTCTTCCCTGAACAGGTGTTGAGTAATATCCATACAGTTCAGGCGACGTGGAATGAAGCAGACATCAAGACGTGGAGATTCTCACCGAGGGTAAATATTGATTTGTAAAAAACAACGGAAGTATATCAATTACTATCAAGGCTTATCTCCACACACTATTGCGCTGTGTGGTTAAAGAGTATGTACATTAGAACAGTGGCAGATCCAGGAGAGGTGTCTATAGCCACCCCCCACCCACCCCCAATTGAGACACACTATATGATTGCTTGAAAATAAAAACATTGGAACTTTATAGGTTACAGAAGATCTAACCAGCCTTAATTTACAAAATATCCTCCTAGACTGCCAAAGCCAAAATACTTTTTGTTTTTTACCAGTCTCCCTCCCCTCACCTCCTAAATTGTGTAATTTACAAATAGTGATAGAGGCAGCTCATCAATTCTCCAGATTAAAGCTAGATTAGCCTCCTTCTATGAAGTAAGATGAAATACGATAAAGTAAGATTAGCTAGATTAGTTTCCTTTTATGAAGTAAGATTAGCCTCCTTTTATGAAGTAAGCCTCCTTTTATGTAGAATTAGCCTCTTATGAAGTAAGATATTAAAGTACTGTAAGATGAAGTAAGATTAGCCTCCTTTTATGAAGTAAGATAAAGTAAGATTAGCCTCCTTTTATGAAGTAAGATAAAGTAAAATTAGCTAGAATTAGCCTCCTGTTATGAAGTAAGATAAAGTAAAATGAAGTAAGATGAGGTAAGATTAGCCTCCTTTTATGAAGTAAGATTAGCTAGAATTAAGCCTCCTTTTATGAAGTAAGATAAAGTAAAATTAGCTAGAATCAGCCTCCTTTTATGAAGTAAGATAAAGTAAAATGAAGTAAGATTAGCCTCCTTTTATGAAGTAAGATAAAGTAAAATGAAGTAAGATTAGCCTCCTTTTATGAAGTAAGATTAGCTAGAATTAGCCTCCTTTTATGAAGTAAGATAAAGTAAAATGAAGTAAGATTAGCCTCCTTTTATGAAGTAAGATTAAGGTAGATTAGCCTCCATATATGAAGTAAGATTATCTTTATTTACTATTTTGTATTTTGCTCTGGATGAGGCCTATTTTTAGCTGATGAGTTTAATTTAGTTGCTTAGTATTTATAGTGAAACATTTAGAGGTATCTCATCAATTCCTGAAATAGGGATAAGTAGATTTATAGCTATGGTAGCTTTACTAGTTTTGTACTGGAAGAGACTTGCTGCTTAGCTTGGTTGCAAAAGATACTGTATGTGCCATTAATGATATATAGTCATGCATACATTTTAAATGTCAATCATATAAAATATTACATACATGACATATGAATGTGCAAATTTTGTACAAACACCCAAAAAAATGACAATGTACAATCATTTGTAATGTAATACGAAAGTATCTTTAAGTAGTCCAGACATAGTATCAATTGTTTTATTTCTGAAAGCAGGATTTGATAGATTAGAACTGAAAATCAGGTATTTTCAATATATTCAATAAATAGAAGAGTAAAAAGAACCATTTACATTAATTTTGTATTTCTTACTAGGTGTCGGGATTACTTCCAAGCATTCTAGATGGTGAATGTTTCATCAGAACCGACAGATCAGAAAAAAATATTGGTGAGTTCTCCTGAAATATAAAAATAATTTCTGGAACATGCCCACTTCTATTCTACCCCAGATTTCCTTTCAAATTGCCGGAATACCTTTCATCAGAGGCTTCCATCAGTTTCACCTCCACGGCCTCTATTAATTGATAAACAAACTTGGTCAGCCCTGCAGTTTCAGTGACCTTGCACATGCACCGCGGAGTAACCACAACACATCCATTTGCGTTGTTATTGAAGATCACAGTGCTAGAGTTGTTTTTTATGACAGTTGCTGGGCTGAGTTAGCTTATGCTTTATAACTCTCAGGTGATGTTTCACTTGAGACTTTGTTAAATAGTTTAGTAAAGCAGAACCAGGAAGGAAGAAACACCTCCCATAAAAGGGATGTTCCCGAAATTTCATCATGCAATGAAATGTTTGTAAGAAGACCATCTTCAAGAACGAATTAAAAAAAATATAAATTTTGCGTTCTTGAGTATATCAAAGAGTGACATTTCAAGAATTCATAGATGATTAATTTATTTAAATTTTGTGCACAGTTCAAGCATATCATCTAGTCAAATTAAGAGCACATTAGCAAACAACGTGTTCTTATAACTCACCATAGTTATAGATCTGAGCATCTACTAAACTAAATTTTAATATTAACCCTTTGTGTAACAAGCAGTTTTGAGGGTGAAAACCTGAATCAACGGTCGACCAGAAATCTGGAGGTAGCATGGTCTGATGCGACATTTATAGGCTGTTGATCACATCATAGCAATCACTGGAATTCCCTGTCAGCCTGCTAAAAAACATGGGCTACTACTTTAAGTTTTGAGCTTGCATGAACCTGTCAAGGCATGTTTCTTCTGCTCCTCTGCTCCATCTATCTACTGGCTCAATCTACTGGCTCCATCTACTGGCTCCATCTACTGGCTTCATCTACTGACTCCATCTACTGGCTTCATCTACTGGCTCCATCTACTGGCTCCATCTACTGACTCCATCTACTGACTCCATCTACTGACTCCATCTACTGGCTCCATCTACTGGCTCCATCTACTGGCTCCATCTACTGGCTCCATCTACTGGCTCCATCTACTGACTCCATCTACTGACTCCATCTACTGGCTCCATCTACTGGCTTCATCTATTGGCTCCATCTACTGACTCCATCTACTGGCTCCACCTATGGACTCCATCTACTGGCTTCATTTACTGGCTTCATCTACTGGCTTCATCTACTGACTCCATCTATTGGCTCCACCTATGGGCTCCATCTACTGGCTTCATCTACTGACTCCATCTATTGACTCCATCTACTGGCTCCATCTACTGGCTCTACCTATGGGCTCCATCTACTGGTTCCACCTATGGGCTCCATCTATGTTCAGGCTCCATCTACTGGCTCCATCTACTGGTT
The DNA here is from genome assembly GCA_027574765.1 of Molpadia intermedia. NCBI lineage: Eukaryota > Metazoa > Echinodermata > Holothuroidea > Molpadida > Molpadiidae > Molpadia > Molpadia intermedia. The sequence continues at coordinate 2,811 of JAODAF010153541.1, read as the reverse complement.
CCATCTACTGGCTCCTTCTAAGTCGTTGAGTCAGTACACAATTTATGGGAAAATGTTTCATACATAAAAGGAAGGGTTTATTTAATAGTTTTATGAATATGGATGATAATTTAATTTTCAAAATATAATTTTTTTTAAAATAAACTTCCTCTATATGTTAATTCCATTTCTTTTCTTGCAGGTTTACTTATAGAACTGTGTGTGTCCTATGTACGAGCAGTAAGTAAGACTTAATAATAGATGACTATAAGTTCATGATTGTAATCTTGAAACCTGGAAGTGAGATTTTACTTTTCACATTGATTTTGGTTCTGATTCCGAAGCTAACCCAATTGTTCCAGATGCCCCAGGGTGAGAATATTTGGGTTGTTTGTTTGTTAGGGCCATGACAGCGGACAATTTGTCTGACATGGGTCATTTACACTCTGTTTAAACTTGCTTTTATCCGGTACCTCCAACGTATGAGCTAACCCAAATTTTTGGGCATCTGGGGGTGTTGTGCAGCGGTTGGTGCGTCTGTCACATATAACCTTGTTGTAAGGGTTTATCTGGTACCTCCAATGTTTGAGCTAGCCCATTTAAGGGCCACTTTAAGGGTTCACACGCAGCAGGAGGTCCCCCTTGGCAGAAATGCATTTCTGTATGTTTCATGTTACTCCCTAAATGCACCTGTACTCACATATTGGTACCTCGTTCATACAAGCTCAAGGCCATGGGCCCCGGTCAACATCTCCAATGGCTTGCTCATATACTGTCACTGCAACTAATCTTCATCATCATCACAAATCTAGACAACTTTCTTTTTAAATTGCCCAACAATGTGGTAAAATTAATTACTAATTATCATATTAAAATACCCTAGTCTGGATTACATCACTTCCTGCTATCTCTTGTCAACCAGCTCCAGTCAACGTAGGTCGCGATCTCCAAATGTTGCTGAATTTACATGAAAGAAGATGATCGGTCACTCATCCCTTCGGATCAGCTTTGTAGCCAGCTCTAAGCAGGAGGTCCTGGGTTTAAGTCACAGTGGGGTCTGTCAAGTGTAACCTTGCAGATTTTTGGTTCTGAAGGGACATGCGAGATATGTCGTTTTGTCATGTTATGATAACTTGAAAACACGACAACAATACCTCTCTTTGTCGGCATGTCCTGATTGACTAACTTTTCATCTCGACAAACAGCGTCAAATTTCAGAGTTGTCATTTTTACACCACACTCGACAATGCGACAGATATAAGATTTTTACACTCTTACCGAGTTACGGTTGACACCCCGATAAAACTTGTCAAATTGCTGAGTTGTCGTGATAAACCCATACTCGAAAGGATGACAAAATATCACATTTTTACTGTATTACCGAGTCACAGTAACTTGACAACTCGACATCGTGCTATGTGTTTCTTCTTTTCTTTCAGAAAACTAGTGAAAAAGGAGAGTTGAGCTGTGGCTGGGTTCATCTACCTCTCTTCAATGAAGAGACAGGAGGTCCTATTGTCAACAAGTAGGTTCATCCTTTAACCCTTTCAATGCCATTGGTGGATTTTTAAATATTTTTGAATAGTTGCATTACCCCCTCTATTTATAAACACAGCACCAAATGATGGATCACCAAATTTCCATTCGAATGATGTATAGTGAGGCAGTAAGTTGCATTATTATTTTTTTCTAAAATGTTCCAATAGTCAGCTTTTCTTGGAATAAACAATGACAGATGATAATTTATCAGATATTCGGTACTCTTGGGAATCGAATGATCAAAGTGCAGATTTGCCTGAATTATCTAACCAATTGACAATTCAAATCATGCTTGGTTCCTTTATAACAGCATTTAAAGGAGTATGTTTCATGCAGCTGTGAATGATTAATATTTGTCATATGTAGTGTATGCATGTATCATAGTAGGTAGATGAACCCTAATGCTTTTTGTGATCATGTCGTGAATATTAATGAGGTTATGGGTCAAATTGTCAAATTCTTTGAATTCCTTGAACCATGTTTTGGCTATAGTTTATAAAAGGAATCAGTATGCAGCAAGCAGTCATATAGTGTTAACATACACTTAAATGATTCTTATATTCATAAAAATTATGTATATATATTTGCATCTTCTGATGCAATGGATGGACAGACTTGAATGATATATAATATTTTAAAGGGTTAAAAGTTGATTTAGTTTTAGAAATATATTTAAAAACATGCTTTTAACAATTCCTATGATGTTAGTATTCCTTGTTATTTTAATAAAAGGCTTATTACAGGTAGTTGATGCAATAGCTGATTCGTTTTGTGTTCAATTACCTATAAAAGTGAATCCCTATATAGTAGGAAATATCACTCTGCCAGAAGAAAGCTCAGTGCCATTAGCCGGTAGTTGGAAACCAATGCTTTGCATACGTTCCCGGGTTCAGTCACCGTCAGAGGTAGTGGGTCTTTCTCTGGGCGCTCCAGCTCTTTTTCCAAGCCGGCCCGAGGCTTGACATGCCAAATTTGGCAAATAGTCGACTGACATGTACCCTTCTACCTTTCCTTTCTTCTTACTCTGCATGGTTGTTAGGATGGTCTATTGTTCACATCTGTGAGGTCAGGACTCCGGTAAAGACAGGAGTTTACCGTTTTACAAAACGATTGTGGATTTCTTCCAAAATATGGAGGACATCACGGAAAACATGAAAATATTACAACAGATTACAACATATTTACCGTTTAGGCATAGACTAACGTTAGTGCACACTGGACTGTTGTATATTATTACTCACATCATGCATTCCCGTTTTAAAAATAGATTATTTCTAGAAAGTTCTGTTTTTC
>JAODAF010153430.1:0-10218 GCA_027574765.1 Molpadia intermedia | reverse complement strand
CTCTCTGCCCCCCCCCCCCATAGGGGTGCTAATTACAGATGAGGTATATACAACTTTGTAGCCATTGGTTATATGTTAAATCCCCACAATACTAGGCCTCGGTTATGTATGAAGCAGGATCACATACACCCTCTCCCCAGTTTGCCACAAAACTACAACAAAGTTGCAGTGGCTCATAACACATATTCAGATTTCTGATAGTCCTTTGTGCAGTTTTAGCCAGATGCTACAAATTTACCCTAGATCCTTGGTTCTTAAACAACCAAATTTGGGTTGTGCATATGTTTTTGGGTTGCCAGATCTTTTGTAAGAAAATTCCAATTCCCCCCACTATCAAATTTTTAACTTGTTTTTCTTCATTGGTAATGTGTTCTATAAAGTTTGGGTCACCTTGCGGTTAACCTCAAAAAACTGGGTTGCAGTGTGAAACCGTTTGAGAACCAACCTGAAATTCTAGAACACTCCTAATTTCCCACCAACCATAAATAAAGGCCCTTTGCTTCCAAGCCTTATGAGAATCCATCAAATATGTATGAAAAGAAGAATTGGAAAGATATGCATGGGCACAGTTCAATCAAGGAGCCCAATATGCCATTTTACTTCCTGATAACATCAAATGAGCCACAGTTCAATGAACTTGCAACTTTGGATAATACCCATTTATATCTTTGGTTAAATATCTGTTTGACCATTTTCAAACAATATCATCTAGAACCTAATGGGCCCACAATTATCATTGTGAGCAAATTTTATGAAAATGGGGTATAGTTTTGGGAAGTCCGGACAAGCGTACATGTCCCCCCCAGAAGTTGGTGGTATGCATGCCGCTATATCACTCTATGGCAACTTAATGTAAACCTTTACACTGGACTTTACATATTTTGTAAACAGAACAAATTGAAAATAGTTTTCAATCTTGTGATGAAAATACTAAAATATAAGTTAACAATAAGTTTAAATGAAACATCTATTGCTAATCATTTTGTACAATGCTAAAATTAAAGTTAAAAAGTTACTTAAAAAATATTAAATATATTTACATAGTTTCAAAGCTTAAATTGTATAACCATAAAAATAGCACTTGGAAGTAAATAATTTATAGAATAAAATGTATTCATTCATGACAAATACCACAGTTTTAAACAAATTTTCAATTTCAGGACTTTCTTCTTAAATCTTGATTGCATCTCTGATCCCTAATGTTAAAACAAAATGGTTGATGGACAGATTAAATTTAAAGCAACATATTGATCATATATGTTACAAAAAATGTCACCACTTCTCCGCATCATGGCATGACAAATAATGGTGTGATGGATGACTGGTAGTTCAGAGCAACATCGTTTGAAGATGCCAAATAGTAACTTTACTATTCAAATGATGTTTAAGGCTAAAAGAACGGGGCCAAAGTAAAAACGATGCTTTTTTTTAAAATATATCATCATCATGTATAACATTTTATTGTATTGTTTGTTTTCTTACATGTTTACATCACAATTAAAACTTTTTTATTAAAATAGTAATATTTAAGGGTAGGGGGTCCAAATACATGTGTGATAAATTCAAAGCCTTAGTTCTACCATTCTTAATTTACAAGTAATCTTGCAGAAATATATATATATATAATGCAAATTTCATAGCATCTCTTTCGACAAAGAAAAGAATATTGGATTGGTGTGCATCCATTTTTAAGAAAAAAATGTAATGTATATACTGCATCAGATTTATTTAAAGCAATTTCATGTGTTTAGATTAAAATTATTATTTCAAGGGCAGTACCCACTATCAACCAAGAACTACATACCAAATTTGTGGTGCAAACTTATTGATCTACTCACTATGGAGCATCCACACACCATTATCCATCATTCCCTTGTTGAGATATATTTTTATCAATATCATGTGAATTAAATATGTACAACATCAAATTTAATAAAAATCAGTACCTGCTATCACTAAACAACTTCATATCAAATTTGAATAATTGCGACTTTCGATTGCCGAGTTATTGGCATTTTAAGACTTTGTTCTTTGACACTGTGACCTCATTAATGTTCATAACATGAGCACCAAAATCAATAGGGTTCACCTACCCTCTATGGTGTATCCATACAATAAGGGAGGATAAAATGGATAAATTATGTGGCTGAGGTTAGGGATAATAGGGTTCATATAAAATATCTAAAAGGTAAGAATTAAAATCAAATTGATAAAATACAGAGCACTTGTCCTGTAGTTTCAGACAACTCACACACAGCATGCTGACACACTGACGGTCATTATCTAACATGCTCCTCATATTACAATGATATAATTGTTACTTCCTAAGTCTTGCATACTGGCTTCTCAACCACATTAAAAAAGGATTCATTTCACAACAACTTGGGGAATGAATAGATGGCCACATAATGTTTGTTAATTGGAACATACAATAATTTTGTCTCTCTGTTTTTAATTTTCATAACCAAACATAATTTGGATACCTATTAGTGGTTCAACATGTGAAAGGACAATCTAAATGTTTTTAATACTTCAGCCCTATCCTACAGAAACGATTTTAAAACTACGGAGACACATTCTCCTTCTCTACATTTTGGTTATTCATATCACCTTCTTTATCTCCTCATTTGTCAGCCAGCAGAAATTTGTTTTTGGTCAGAGAGTGGACATTAGCCAGGTGGCTAGGCAGCGGTAAACTAGCCAGGCCAGTGCGACTAAGGTCCCTGATACCTTCTATCACATTGATACCTTCAAATTGGACGACGCATCGGAAAGGGTCTTTACTGATGTCAAGCGATGGAGCTAGATTACTTCCACGAAATTTAGTCTTCAGCTAGGCATAAAGAAAGAGTAAAATTGCTGTGTTGTACTGCAACCAAATACATATTCAAGTTGTGTTTACAAATAAATAATTTTCCATGTCAAAAATAGATTCTATCAAATCGGGTACTATTCTCTGTTCAAACAGCTGCATTGAACACTAACCAAGAGCTCCAAGTGTGGCTCTATTTTCTAGGGAACTTGGTTCCGACCGGAATCCTAGCTTTTCCATGTGCCAGTTCCGGCCAGAACTAAAAAATAACTGGCTGAAACTGGTACTTTTATCAAAATCTATAGCAAAATGTCTTCAAAGTTCAATGTGCAGTAAACATGAAAAGTACTAGGAAATCAAAATCAGTTATAGTTCATGAAATGTCTTCAATAGTATTGTTCAGTAAACTTCTGGCCCTCAAAAAACAGTTCCAGTGCAATTGCATCCCCAATATTTTCACAACAGAATGGAAATTCTTAAGTTGTATGTGTGTGTGTGTGATGGCTAGCTTGTAAACATATCTCAATAACAACATGATATATATTTTTTTTAAATAGATGTATGGCTGATTGGCTGTTCAATTTTTGTTTTGAAAAATCAAGTTTATATACATATGTAAATCAGTCACTTTGATCAACAACTGTCAAAGCATAAAAACAAAATAAGTTTACACATTTGCTGATATGATTTGTTGATATTTACAAAGAATAATTCATCAATTATTATTTACAAAACAAAATTATCAATAACAACTGTTGTTCAAATCATAATAATATTAGCATGAAAATTTCCCCAAATTAGAAATATTATTAGGAAGATGAATCGACTTGAGTAAGAAAGTGCATATTCTTGGTATAGGACCATATATGGTATTGCAAGTAATGGGCTTTTTCACATATCATATAATTTTAGGACATTATACTATTATTTGAATAATTCATTTCCAACCAGTGAACTTTTTCATCAGATGCTATATCATGACATACAACTCATGTCACAATGTAGGACAAGTATGATTTGCATCTTCAACCATATATCGGTTGACCCCTAATTAAATAGCACTTATCTTACTTCATTTGAGCCTTATATACCCCTTCCCCCAATAGATATTTCCAACTCAAATAGAATTACACTGTAAACCATCATTTGTTTTCCTTGGGATTTATGATAATGATGATTTGATTTCAATCCGGGTTATTTAAACAATAAACAATTCCATTTGCTGATTCCATTTGAGTATCCATATGTACCTTATATTCCAACTTTTGTAGTTTCGGCTGGGGGTTGGATCCAAAGACATCCTCTGTGAGTCTCTCCCTATGCTTGTTACCTATTATATTTTCATGTGTTGTGTGGATGTTGAGGTCATCCAGTACAGAACCTATGGAAGAAAACATTGAGAGAAATAGAATCACAAATATCAAAGAATTTATAACAGAATAAATAATAATTTAAAAACAGCAGGCAGCTGGAAAATGTGGCATATACTGTGATATACACTAAAACTCCAGGACCCTCCACTTCACAGTATCAAGCAGGCACTACTAAAACTCAAAATGTTCACATTTGATCCCTTGACCTCATTAATATTCAAGAGATGAGCACAAATATAATAGGGATCTTGTGTTCACTATATATAGCACACCTCTTGACCATGTATGGCTTCAATCCAACTTGCATTGCACCTAGGCCTACACACACACACATGAAAACTATTGATACTGATGAAATTGTTGTAGAGTGAGGTATCGGTAATTAATCCTACAATCTTCAGCATCTCTAAAAATGCTACCTACCCACTGGCACCAGTTCATGGTCAAAGATCACATAACATCTCTGTGGACCTCACAAATGGAATGACAATAAATATAACAGTCAACAGACAGCTTTTCAATTTGAATTTGCCATGGTGATAAATTTTCAACTTCACTGGGAGTCTACCCCGGGACCACGGTTTTATCAAGCCAGGTGGAATACAACCTATGACATGTGACATGTAATAGTGTCCAATACCATTCCTTTAACTTCCAAGATAGTGCTTATAAATTGTTTCTTTAACAGAATCCTCTCATACTAACTCATACTAAGGATCATTCGTTTACTTAAATTTGCCAACTTATTTTGTGACAACTGCTAGTGCATGCTAAGTCATAAAATATTCCTGATTGGGATTAGCCCACACTCAGGACTCATGTCTATGAGCACATTCAGGACTGATAGTTTGGTTCCGATGCCGCAGGCAGCATCGGAACCTATCCAGTCAAGTCAGCGTGTTTGCATGTCTATATATATGACCATTGAGCTGATATGATATCTCAACAAGGACATGTTGGATCAATGTCATACTTGACAGATGTTCTAAAGTATATCCGTCTGATAATACTTTGGATTGAACCAAATAAACACACACAAATCATATCTTTAAGGTGCAAACAAATCTATTCTGGAAAACTCTCCGAGGGTGCATACCTCTCAAACAACTACTTTATTTTACTCAGGCACTACATGTTCCATGATGAGTAGAATATCCCTATTATTTTATGTTCAGAATCATGAATACTAATGTAATGAGTGGGCACGGGCAGAGTTTAATGTAAAATTCTGAAAACGTCAATAACTTTACAACCATATGCCTGGATATCTTCATACTTGGTATGGTAGTGTTAGTTGAGGGTAGATGGATGTCCATATAATTAAAACTTTCAAGCTCATTAATATTCATGGGTTGGTGGGGCTAAATAGGTTATCACAGTAAATAGCTTGTAAACATGCTATCTAAACAATGACATGTTGGATCAATGTCATACTTGACAAGTAGGTACTCAATGATGAGTAGAAAATCCCTATAGTTTTTGGTGCATAATAATATAAATGAGGGTCTTAACTTAAAATTCTTGTAACATTAATACCTTCCTAATCATATATGCCTGAATTTCTTCATAATTAATATGCTCATCTTAGTTGACACTAGGTACTTGCCCAAGTAATTAAATCTGCTCATTAATATTCATGTGTGTGGGGGGCTTAATAGGTTATCAACTTATCACAGTAAATCAACAATGACATGTTGGATCAATTTCATACAAAAAATTCCATATATATAATTCTACTAAAAGCTCATTTGTCTTCAAATTTGATATTCTGGTTAAAAGCAAATGACATCTATAGAAAAGTGTTGATCTTTGGCTAAATAATAAAAGGCAGTGAAACCCCATTCTTAATTTTAATTTGATTTTTATCATGCAAGTGTATTTTTAATACCATCTTGTTTGTAATCTCAGTGGCGGGTCTCGTCAGACTTGCAGTTGCATCTTAGTCGATCATTATTTACCCTGTTCAGACTGCAACATAATATTAATAGTAAGGCCTTACAAGCATGTATTTTAGTAACAATGATTCAAATCTGTGGTTTCTAACAAGATCTAGTGAACTCAGGCCCTCTTGGTATTTCAACCAGCATCTTGTCAATAGTGCTGCCTTGGCTGGTGTTATTGAATATGTACATAACCTGACAGACTCAACACAAATGGACTACAATGTATATGGTTTGTTTTTGGATGACATTAATCATATTATCATACAAATTATTTAAGGAAACTCTGTACCCTACTTTAAATGCAGACTGGTGGAAATGAAAGTGAGGTCTGGACAATAATAAATTAATTCATACCTTTCCTCTTTCTACCCCTGGTCCTGACCAATGGGTTTTTGTCCACCTGATTTAAGCGGAACTTTGAGAACGACCCTTGGGAGTTTTTGTTGAGAGTTAGCTCCTTTAAAGAATCCAGGTCCTTACCAGTCAAGTAGCATTCTGTGAGGTCAGTAGCCTGAAGCATATCCAGGAGAGCCTGGAAAAAACAAGCTGAACCTAAATATCGCCTGTCATTTAATCTTAAATTTGCCCTGATTATACTAAAATGAACTTTTAATAAATTCTTCAAACATTTGCCACATGACCATTGCATAATCACTTAAGTAGATGACTTTCATATGACATCATAATGGATTTTTACCTCCACACACAGACAAAACACCAGTGCCTTGCATACATAGTGCACATGCTGACACACAATCTTATCATTTAGCTCAGCAGTGTGTAGTGACTGTGACATCACGTCAGATGAACCCATTATGACAAAGCTTTTCAAGGTAATGGTGGAAATCATGAAATGGCAGTAAGTGATGACTGCTTTTCTAAATTTACTAAGATAATATTAGAAAAATTTGGACAATCAAGTCAATAAATTGTCTTTACTAACCAAATCAGGATGGGCGGGTAGTATTCTACATGAGGTACTGGGGCAGAATATTGGCCATGTCAGCAGTTTTATTACCCCATTGTCTGAAAAAATTATGATAGTCATTGGCAAACCTAAGAAATATTATCCATTATTGGTTTGGAATGCATCAATTTATTAAATTTTACACTATCATATATGTGAGTGTCAGCTATTATTATTTACGCCTCTAACCTACTTTGTTATAGTATCTTAAAACCCCTGCGGGCCCTGCCGATCACAATCTTAACACAAAAATGGTGACCCGACATTAACACACCAAAGTTTCCTTACATAATGGGGCACTTAAATCACTGAACCAATACTTCAAAAATAACATTTGAAAACTTTAGCAAACACTCCCCCAACCCCATCCCCAAATATTACAGAATTCATTTACACTTGCCTACCTCTGACCCAAACTTGTTGTGGCTTCCAACAAAAATTCTTGTTTACTTTGTCACCTTCTTGTTATGTTTGCAAATCTTGCAACAAGCATGGCCTCTTTAAGGCACGCATTACCCAAGATCCGTAAAACCTCACAAAATGTTGCTGAACGAGAACCAATCCTGGAGAACAGGATCCCAATTGACTAAATCTCCTATTTTACACTGTCTCTCTTGCAATGAAGTAGTACCTCCATCCACATTTGATATAAATGATGGCTAGGTGATTCTAATTTGAAACCTTCACCCAGGCGCGTTAGCCAGACTTCTCGGTGTGAGGGGGCAAAATGCAATTATCGTCCGCAAATTACAAACACATATATCTATATACTTCTATATATATACATTAGGGTTTATAATGCGCACAAAAAAATTTCGACCTCTTTTGTAGGTGAACGGCTAGATTTGTTATTCTTTTCATTAAATTTAGGTCCAAATTAATTAAAAATTGGGGACAAATTAGAACAAAAGGGGGCAAGAATGGGGACAGCCAACGTGCCAATTTTTGTCCCCGAATTTTTTTGTGGGGGGCACTTTGCCCCCCTGGCTATGCCACTGCCCTCACCTGAGTGATGGCTTCCTGGTCTGGCTTTCTCATTGTAGTGATAACAAGATACGGGGAGTGGGGTTGATATACTATGAATACGGCAGGGTGCCTTGCTTTCCTTGATTTCAATCCGACCCGCAGCCAAATGGCTCTCCGGTGCACTCGCATACACAGATCCTGAAAATGAACAAAAATATGTATGCAAAAAGATCATACTATTAACATCACGTTTCTGATAGACTGAGAGTAGAAGCATAGGTTCATAGCATTCATTGAGATAATTGTTATGTGACAACCTATTTTGGCCCTTTTTTAATTTTTATTAATTTTTGTATAATTAAGGGTGCTTAGGTGCAAAATGGTAAAGAAGTAAATTGATATTCACAAATTTCCATTTTTTAGGTTAGTCAGTGTCCAATATTTACCATTTTTAAGTGGATTTGATGAATTAATAATTAAAATCTTACTCATGATAGAAAATACCATTCTCTACCCAGGAAAATGGAATTGATACCCAATTTTAAGTTATGTGATGTTTATAAACAGGAAGCTTTACAATGTAACAATAACAACATCACACCGTTATAAATTATAAGTCTTCGCACAGAACCCATTGTCTCGCCAATGTTGTGAATTTTTATGGTGATTTCACAACCGACTTAAGTTATATTAGATTTTAGTTAGATCTCAGTCAATTTTATGAATTGTTTTAACTTTGGAACCCAAAACTGCTTAAGTGTTTCCTCACCAATTTGTTTATGTTGGTTGAGACGTTATAGAACAGTTTTGGGATGTGTGTTAAGGAAAATCACTGTCGGGCCTCTGGAAGCATTTTTTTCACTAAAGAAAATGTACTCTTTTTCCATACAAAATGTAATTACCTACACTCACTATGAACAGACTCACTGTCACCCTGTGTCACGGTTATTTTGTTATTCTAGATTCTATTCAGTTATTGCAAACTGCCAATGCCCTGCGAGGCTTGTTTGGTTAACAATAGTGATATTCATAGTGCCCAGTTTCACGAGGGTGTATTATTGGCATACCATCTGGTACTGGAGCTCCAACTGTCCAAGTAATCTTGATGTTTGATACAATGCTGAGCTGTAATACATAGAAGCTAGGTTGACTGAGACTGCCAGACACTGTAGGATGTGAATTCTAGTGTTTACACCGGGTAGCAAAATTGGATCTGGATACCCGAGTGTCCTTACCGGTCTGGTACCCAGATATCTGATGGAATCCCAACCACCCAAAAAAAAAAAACTGTGATTAAAAAAAATGCCATTCAAGTTAAGGGACTCTGCAGAAGGCATATGTTTGGTGTTACTTGTCACCGGGAAGTAATCGAACGTAGGGTACCAATTCCTAACCAAATTATCAGACAGATAAACAATTGTATGTGGTCATTTAAATACCTACAAAAAATATCAGGTGTAGTTTTGTACCACATCCACCCTGATTACTGGCAAGCATCCCACATACATGCATACACACTGACACACTATCATGATTGCATAAATTCATTGCAGGGCCTTTGGTCCATGTTTTCTAGTTTCACCATAACCTCTTCATCCTAAAAACTGCCAACAATTCATCTTCAACTTACATGATTGATGTGAAGTGACAGTTGAGCTCCAAAAGTTTCACAAAGGGCCGCAGGATCTATGATTTCATTTCTTCCATCAACTAGAAAAGACAAAATGGTGGTAAATATGATAATTTAGGAAATGGAGTACTTAGGGCTGAATATCAGCCTTTCTACAAATAACAGGACAGTTTATCACACTTTTCATAGAAAGTTTTTTCTTGTTCTTGAAAATCTAACATCACTATGAAAATATTGAAACCTAGTATGAAAGCAGGCTTCAGAGTTTATTCCTTATAATAATTTGCACAATAATATCGCTCAAAACGTCCACAAACTATTCATACTAGAAACTAATATCGATTGTAAAAAGTTAAAAACCACATCATACCATGTAGAAACAAGAGCACAAGGGCACTATGGTTCCTTGCTTAGAGGAATATTACAATTTAAATGATGCGTTTGGGCTTGATATGTCCCAAAATGTCTCAAATTTGTCCCAAAATATCAACCCTTGGTGAAGAAAATGTCGCAAAATCAACATTTGG
>JAODAF010153319.1:0-10218 GCA_027574765.1 Molpadia intermedia | reverse complement strand
CGCACCTCTTTATCTAACTTTCTGACGTAAAGTGCGGGAGCACGTGGGGCGGGGAGTCCATGACCTCCATCCTCTGTGGAAGAGGTTTTAGCAATCTCAGTTCACTTACCGGGTACTTAGTAGTGTACCGGTAATGGTGCTTTCTAGTACGGTAGCTATCTATTGGGTACTAGTGGATTCACCCAAATGTTGTACGATAAATAAAGTTGCTTTGCTGTTACAGTTTCAGATGTAGACGAATGTTTATCAGGTACCGACACGTGCGATGATGCGTCAACGAATTGCAGGAACATCATTGGATCATTTGCATGTGATTGTAAATCCGGATTTTCAAGATTAACTTCAAATACATGCCAAGGTACGTTAAGACAAAATAATGAACTCGTTTATGATCTTATTTTTGCACACAGTTAGCATGATTGCAACCCTAAATCTGAAAATGTCTGAACGCATCGAGCGCAGCTTCCCTTTTCTGTTTGCTTCATTCTCAAGCTTCATTTAATATAGTTTTGTGCAATATAATGTCATGACATTTTCGCATGCTTCTCGCGCTCCTCTTTGTGCACATTAGTGCAAAGTAGCTTGAAATTGGGTGAGCCGTGTGGCCATGAACCCCATTCATCCTCTGCGGAAGCGGCTTTTTGTTCTCCCATTGTAATAGTGCAATGATACATTCTATGTGTTGTGCATTGGGGATTAGTGAAATCTTTCCAATGATGTAAGTCCGCTGTGTGAAATATAAACTTGCTTTCCCGTTATACTTTCAGATGTAGACGAATGCTTATCTGGTACCGACACGTGTGATGATGCGTCAACAGATTGCAGGAACATCATTGGATCATATGCATGCGATTGCAAACCCGGATATTCAAGAGTTAGTGCAACTACATGCCAAGGTACGGTATATTAAGATAAAATAGAAAACATAGTAACAACCAACCAAGACCGTAGTGACCTTCTTGTTATTCGACACAATTCACCGAAGCAACCACCATCGAAGGGCACGTCCTTTACCGCTTAAGCATTTATTATCTTATCATGATTGTAACCTCCAACTCAAACAATTCCGAAGCGCTTCGCGCGAATCTTCTCTTCTCTTTTCTGTTCATTATGCTCTCCATTTTCATTTCATTTAGTTTTGTGCAATGTAATGTCAATTTGCGCGTGCTTCGCGCGCACCTCTTTATCTAACTTTCTGACGTAAAGTGCGGGAGCACGTGGGGCGGGGAGTCCATGACCTCCATCCTCTGTTGAAGAGGTTTTTGCAATCTCAGTTCACTTACCGGGTACTTAGTAGTGTACCGGTTATGGTGCTTTCTAATTGTTATCTATTGGGTACTGCAGAGTATTCACCCAAATGTTGTACGATAAACAAAGTTGCTTTGCTGTTACAGCTTCAGATGTAAACGAATGTTTATCAGGTACCGACACGTGCGATGATGCGTCAACGAATTGCAGGAACATCATTGGATCATTTGCGTGTGACTGTAAACCCGGGTACTCAAGATTAAATTCAAATACATGCCAAGGTACGTTAAGATAAAATAATAAACACATTGTCAAATTGTCCATCAAATTTAGAAAACATAGTAACAACCAACCAGGACCGTAATGACCACCTCCCAACTCGTTATTCGACAAAATTCGAAGTAATAAAGTAGACCACCATCGAAGGGAACGTCTGTTACGCCGCAAAATGTAATAAAATGTAATCTTAACGAAAAATGTAATAACTTTTAGAGCAAAATGTAATAATCATTTAACGAGTTATGTAATAACTTTTTGACGTAAAATGTAATAAAAACCTAACGAGAAATGTAATAAAAACTTAACGAGTTATGTAATAACTTTTTGACGCAAAATGTAATAATCCTTTAACGAGTTATGTAATAACTTTTTGACGCAAAATGTAACAAAATAACGAGAAATGTAATAACGCAAAATGTAATAAACTGTGCCAGCCAAACCAGCCGCAATTTGTGCTCTGAATATTAACTGAAATTAACATAAATACAAGTGCGTGTAACCAAAGTGTTCTATCTATAGGGCTAAAGGGGTTCAGCGAGGTTTAATATGGAGCAAGTATTATGACTGACAATGTAATAACTACCGATAATGTAATACGACTGATAGTGTAACAAACCAGCAGAATTGATCAAATATTGATTAGTACATATACCATATATATTATCTTTGTTAATTTTTCTGATGTAATAACGTAATTACAAGTAATTTTTTGATAATCACAACTTTCTATATTGGTAGCCATTGTCGTAGGGCCCAGTTTCAAACTCGAAAAAGCCGCGTTGACACCAGGTTCTCGAAACTCAAAGTGACTGAATGAGGTCCAAACGGCCTGAATTGTACCAGTTTGGGGCTGGGACTCAGAATTAGGCGTCCATCTATTAAAAGTGTTTGCAAGTACAGTATGTCATAAACAAAAGTTATTATATATTGCGTTATTACATTTCTCGTTATTTTTTATTACATTTTGCGTCAAAAATTTATTACATAAGGTTGTTAAAGGATTATTACATTTTGCGTCAAAAAGTTATTACATAAGGTGGTTAAAGGATTATTACATTTTGCGACAAAGGTTATTACAGTTTCCGTTAAGATTACATTTTGCGGCGAAAGTTATTACATATCTGGTTAAGATTACAATTTGCGTCAATTGTTACATTTTGCGGAATAACAATCGTTGTTTGCTTTAATACCAGGCCGCATTTACGTATCCTTCAGTTAACGTATTACACCCCATACGTGTTATTAAAAATTAATGTAGAAAGGGTATCGAAGTTGACATATTATTAACAATAAATAAACAGGCCTTCCATAATTATTTGTACTGATATGTGTGCGGGTATTGCACGACAAATTGTAGACCAATTTGAACACGACAAACCTTTTGTTTTGTGACTGTTCAACTGGATACGTTACATTAAATTAAACTACGTGTCACGGTACGTTAACATGTTACAGCCATATAACTAGCTTGGAGAAACCAAATAAAAATAGAACAGAAACGCAGGATATAAAAAGGTACAAAACTTGTTACAAAAGATGCATCGAAGCGATAAAATGAAGGTAGTTCATGTTTAAAGCCTCGCCACATTTTGTCACAATTCTTCATGGTACACAACTAATATATTCCAATCTTTTAAAAGCTCTTGAGGTGGTAGCTCAATTGCTGTACTGTCAGTAACACGTGCTATAATAAAAAATAGACACAATATGAATATAGTATTTGTTTTCAGATCCTTGTACCGCCGAAACTGACAACTGTGACAGACTTACTACTATATGTACCTTTGTTCCTCCAAATGTTGCATGTAACTGTATTAGTGGACATGAACCAATTATAGACGATCCTACTCGATGCCAACCAATACCGACGATAGCAGGTAAGCTTAGGTACTTTGAGTTAAAGTAAAAAAGTAAAACTATAAACACTATGGTTATAATTTCTCGGTAACGCTATTATCAATAAGTGTATTGCGTATATATATAGTCCCTGCTTTAACCGCAGAAAGAAGATTTACTTTATAAAATGTTATCAATATATGTATTGCCTGATCAGCAATGCAGCCAATTATTATTAGTATATACCAGGATAAGTAAACATCATACATGAGTAGACGGAATCTAACGTTAAATAACTTTAACTGTGGGTTGATGTTAGTTAATGGTATAGGTACGTGTTCAAGTAGTTCCATCTAATTAATATCTTTGAATGTGCAACAGTAACCACAATAGAAAAATATCTGGAACGAATGATGTAGCCAGAAGCAACGAGGTGAACATTTTAGTTTAGCGACCAGCTATCTGTTAAACCCATTGCCGCCCATGTTTATGACTACATACCCCAAACATTTAATTATGCATACGCATGAATGGCAATGTTTATTTGTGGCGTTACTAGAGATAACGACACTGTATATAATCGAACCAAACCCTTATTTAACTTAATCTAACTATATCTTCTACAGCCTGTTGTCCAATCATTGCCGATCCGACCATAAACGAATTTCTTGAATTGACTGATTCTGGAAAATGTGCGTTCTTCGATCCGAACCAGGCCGGTACCTTTGACGACTACCAAACAACCAAATGTAATTCATCGGCCACACGATATTCTATGACAGGTGGACGACTCTTGGAGTTAGCTAATGAGTTTTTGGATCCTAAACTTGAGGTAGGCAATACACGGAAACATCCTACCCCTTTCAAAACACATTTGACCATGGATTATTAACAGTGTTAATAGGTTTTGTTCCTACTAGTAATATGTGCCGAATCTGTGAAAGGGCAGCAGCCAAACGCTGAATCCATCTAGTTATTCAAGTGAATATTTAAAATTAGATTTTAGCTCTAAGCCAAGCAATAATTATGGTACTAGTGTCTTTGGTGTCCGCGTTATATGCATGTGACAATGGCAAATAAAATTTGGCCTAAATGTTGGTACCCTAAATTTAGAGCTCTCTACAACCTGACATAAATTGTATTTAGCAATAAATGCTTTGATGTACATTATGGATTATTACTCAAGAAATACGCGTCATATACGCATCTGTTTAGTAAACAATATATATGGTTAAAAACATAATAATTTGAGTTAGATGCCATGGTTAGAAAACTTCAGATAACAAGGCTCAAGACTCAAGAACGCAGTGTGCCTCGCCCTCGCTTCGATCATATTACAGTATTACATCAGTCTCATTTACCAATTACAGAATCAAACACATTTAGTTATTGGTTTTTCTAGATGCTGGTGACTAGGAATCTGATAATAAATATAGGCTTTCCGCCAACGGTTTTTATTGATTTCCGTCGAACGTCAGAGAATGATCCTTTCATTTGGAATGATGACTTGGGATCAATATTGCCTGGTAACCATGCGTAAGTAAAACACACCTAAAATAATTAATATTTCGTTCATATAAACGATTTAATTAGTGAATAAATTTATAACAAACTGCTTTAATGTACTGTAAAAAATATTTTGTAACAAACTTTTTATTTTGTTTTAGCTCTTAAAAATACCATCTTCACATTCCAAGTCAATAGTTGTTCAATAAATTACCAACTTAAGGAACAGTTGAACCCAAGTTGCATTATTGAGATGGCCTGATTCTAATTTTTTGACATGAAATGAACTGTGATCTCTACAACATTTAATAGAGTTCTTGTATATTATATCAATATGGGATATACATCCAAGTTATCACACACATACACACACCCTCACGATCGCGTGAATTACTTATAGGGCTCACTGTAAACTATAGGAATCAATGAAAGATATGTTTTAATCAGAGTTCTCTACCAAACCTCGTCCAAATCTGGACAATAAATTACAACATAAGTTAGTTGCCTTGATACTGTATGCAAGTAGCATACGATATTTGAGCTAAATAATGAGCTTGTGATGAATATTCGTAACAATCTCTGTAAGAGATAAGTGGTACCCCAGGACCCACGGGAATATATTCACATTAAATCGGTATTCATATTGAAGGTCTTGTATCTTCTTTAGGCTGTCTTTGCTCACTCTAAAACTGATTCTATATTACCAAATTTATATTAACCGCAAAATGCAGATATGTTAATTTAATTAAATTAATCGGTGACCGCATTGGTGATTTAGACAAGGTATGAACGGCTCGCATTCCTTGTCAATAATAGAAATATAAAACCACACAAGTTTACACATCTACCCTGTCACAAATAATAAAATGATCGAGTTCATGATTGAGTTCGAGAAACTTTACCGACCACATAATAGTCACCCTGATCTCTTATGAGAATTGGAAGGTTTAACATTAGTTTATTTTTATTTCCTTGTGTAAAGGAATCACTCAGCCTTTTGACCTTCTGGTTTTACTAAAGCGTTATTGAGCATATGTTAATATATCGTAACATATTCCTTTCCAGCAATTGGACGGTTAATAACCCACAAACAACTCTACTTGACATCGACTGTGGATCAGTAACTGTTGTATCGCATAAATTTGGATACAAAAATGCCAGGTGTGAAGAAGTGGCGGTAGGCTACTGCTCTGTGGATCTTGTCCCTTGTCCTGCAGGTAACGGGTCTGAAGTAGTGAGATGAAGTATACTACCATTCTCTCATAATCTCCGAATAAATAATTATTCGAAATATTGCCTCTCCATTCTTCGGAAATAAAATTAACAAACATGAAAATTATATTATTGATAAAATATGATAGATTTCCCTTGTTTTATGGGAATATGAGGTGTAAACCGCTACGTTTTTATTCATCAACAAACACCATTCTAATCACCGACTACATTACGTTCCAAACAAATTTTCTTTCGGAGAAAAACAAGACTGATATTTGGTTCATAGGGTATAGTTAAGTATGGCTCGACTCAACCCTACCATGCCCAGCACTTTAAAAGAGCTTCCTATGCACTATAATTCCCTGTAATTCTAAAGGCCAGGGGTAGAATTGTGTTTCTGGTACGTGCGGCCTGATGTGGATATTACAGTTATAGAAATAATTAATTCCACGCAAATCCGTCACTTTTGATCGGCATATTATTTTTTCAGTATGGTAATTTCTTCGGGTAATTTGGCAGAATGAAAACCTTACTCCTTCTATCTATGCCAATATTTCATTACTACATAAGTTTTTCTTTTAATTCCACGTCTTTTATGTCCATATTTTATTTAGCGCTCACGGCCAGAGTAATACTACGTGTATTATCCATCGACGACGTTGAGATTGAGTACGATTCATCACTAGATGACCCAGACTCGGTTGGAGACCAGGCTTGCCAGTTGGTAAGAATAATCATCGTTTTGAAATTTTACTGTTGGTATTTAGGAAGTAAAGCGATTAACAACAATATAGAAATATTCACATTAACACTCCTGGAGTTTTCTAGATTCTGGAGTCGTGCATCAGAGCTCCAACTGTGGCGATTTCTAAGGGATAACAAAGATTCAGGGTTTCACATGAGTTACATATAGAGGGATTAGGGTGACTTTGCTATGCAACTCCGGATATATTTTTTAAATTATTTTTATTGTCATCCCTAAAAATATTTTAGAGTCGTCCATAAATATATTTTATATATATAATTTTTAAAATAATGAAAAATTAAAAGTACTATTAGATTGAATCATTACATTGCTGCATTGACGTTCAAGCGATAGCATCATGTGAAAATATCCTTCCTGTTAAATATGGTGCTTGACTCTTGAATTTACCACAGGTTATTTCCGTTAGTATACTAGCGATCTGCCGTGGGCATTACCGTCCCATATATAGTCCATCTAGCGGGAAAATACATCATTGTTGATATTGAGTTATTGATTTTATTTTTTATTGTTATTATATTTCATTTTAAGAACTTGTTTGGCAATTTAACAGAGTGGATGGGACGTGCTCCCGTGCCCCTGTTTCTACGTCATTGCTTCAATGTACTTTAAGAAATGGGGCCAGGTATATTTTTAATATTTTGTGTGGCTACACACTCATTGTAGATGAACATCATCAATCATCAAACACGAGATAAAACAGAAGGCTCACAACTAACTTAGAATATCTCAAAGAAAGGACTTCAAAGAAAACAATTTGTCGCAATACTATCCAAGAAATGTTTAGAACCAGCAATTCAGGTACAACTTTGTCACTACCCACGTTGTCACTTGTTTTCTTCTGTAAAGGTTAAACAAGGACTGCGAGATCAGACGGATTGTGTTGTGACTGGTCTTCGTCCAGGGTCAGTTATTGTGTACATGGAAGTCACCGTGCCAAAACCTCATAAAGTAAGGAATTATACGCAAATGAAAGAATTCATTTTACGCCAGGGAGAAACCAACGAAGACGGATACGTGACCATTATAACTGATGACGGGAACAGAATCAGAGTCGATCCTAACAGACTTGATATAGATGGTATATTGATATTTAATATAGTTTGGTAGTAACAATTAATAATAAGCCGCGAGTGTTTATTCCTATGTAGTAATTCGTAAACAATAGCATTGAAAGTCAATATTTTGTTACATTAATCTACATCTGTGACTTTAATACAAACTGATGCCGAAAGCAGCATCATCCTATGCAGCCAATTCGGTGTGAGTATATATATATATATGTAACTAATATGTTTGAGATCATGAAATGTTGAGTGGATGACATATTTAGGTTGGCGTTAGACCGTAGATGATGTCAATTGTACGTAGCGTTTAGTTATATGTATGTCTTAATTATTAGTACGGCACGAGAGACCTGTTAGATAAGCGAGTTTTGACGTTTAATTGCCCTTTGTGTCATAAGCGAGGAAACATCCTAGCACCTAATTTGATACTGATGAAATAATTAGTATTGTTTTACTTAATAGATTTATCTGCCTTTCTTTGATAATCTATAGATATTACTAATCATCAGTGTAAAACTATAACCTGTCAGAACGGAGGCAGCTGCGTAGACGACCAGCAGCTACTGGATGCCAATTGCCAGTAAGTATTCTCTATCATCTCAACCACTCAGCCGATGTCGATACGTAATAATCTAAAGTCGACAGTTATCTTCATAGTTGCAGTTGCAGAGCGTCTGGCGTAGCTTCCGCATTATATTAGCTAACAAAGAATATGCTATTTTACCCCAAAAAATCATTTACCATGACGAAAATGATAGCTTACAGAAATCTCGTCTTCCTATAAATGTTTTCCACTGGTTCCAGTAGAACTAACCCCTGGTTATTGTGTCATCGGGACTTGAACAAGCATTCTTTCCTGGTCCAATTAGCACCAGTGTATAGGCAAACACATAAGCACCTGAACATCCACACTGTATAATATTGAAGATAGTTCCAGTTTGTTACGCTAGTCAGTACCTATAACTAAAAGGAGATGTTAACGACAAGATGTGTGTTTACAAGCAGAATACAATCATCTTGGGAGTTGTGTCTTGTAGCTCCATAATGGAATGATGGTTAATCTGACTAGAATGGGAGATAGAAACTGGCATATGTGGGCTGAAAATACTGGAAAGGACATCACTTTTAAACGATGAAATGGTAATACTGGACCTGGGTTAGGAATGTGGGCTCTATTTGCCAACCACTGATCTAACGTTAAGCTAATCCAGTAGGTTCACACTAATTTACAACAGAGACCCAAATGAGTTTATTTAATTGGTCCCAGCATGAAGCCATTGAGACCCATCTGAGCAACTAAAATGTATGTGAGAGGTTCTGTGCTTAACATGAGTGGCATGCCAATGAAATCTCAAATGTGGCACACATAGTCAGCCCACATTTACCTCAAGCCCATGTAAGCCCAGCGTTCCACTACTATTCCAAGTGCGATCCAGTTGGCTTGCTGTACGGATGCTTCAATGGAGCCCGAATAAAATAACACCAAAGCAATACGAAATTGAGGCTATTTAAGCGATCAACTGAAACTTTGGTTGTGTTTTCGATTCTGTTTTTCTTCCGTTTTTGCTCAAACTTATAGAAATTATAACAAGATTTTTATCCGTAACCTATTGTGCTCAACATTTTGTTAACTGTTGAAAAGATCATAGCATATGTCAATTGTACAGACAGTTACATTCTCGTAATTTTCCTTAGGTGCACCGACGAATACGAAGGTACTAGATGCGAAAACATTAGAGGTAAGTACGTAGTGTATTTATTTAACAAACCCCTGAGCAATTTATTTCTCTGATATCGTGTTTTCGCATATTTAGGTTAATTTCTCTTTTAATTAATTAATTAATTAATGAGGTACAACGTATACAAAATGTGTAGTACTATAGTCATTTATACTTGTACTCATCGTTGCATGAAAATATTCCAAGCGTCTAAATGACTCTATAGAACCTCCCCATGGAAAATTGTTTCATCCCAGTTGGTAATACCATACTTGTAAAACAATGTAAAAGGTGGTCACATATATATATATATATATAGTAATAGTAATCATCCAAAGTGGATGAGTTCAAACCATCTGGTGCAGAGTGCTCGACCGGTTGGGAGCCAGATAATTAAAACAAAATGAACTTGGGTTTTTCAGAACATTTTATATTTCACTACAGATCTGTTTCGTATGGCGTTGGCCACACTCTTCAGGTGAAATGCATAGAGTAACAGTAAGGTCTGCTAGTTAGCCCAATTCAATACCGTATTACGGAGGCTTAATGTTATACAAAAGGTGCTTCTTTCTGTGCCTGCATGCAC
>JAODAF010153208.1:0-10218 GCA_027574765.1 Molpadia intermedia | reverse complement strand
GACTAAGTTATCAAGAACTGTTTTTGTTAAGAAAAAGTAAAAAAAAAAACTTAGCTATGTGTAGCACATATTAGTAGGATATGTTAATGCTGTAACCGCCACCACAAGATTCAGAAGATCAAGGGCAGTGGGGTTCATCATTTGTAAAGAAGTTGCTTACCTTTACAAGGACATTGTGTGAAAGTATACCTGAATGAAGACAAACTCAATTCAACTGTAGGGTAACCCTCTGGGTTCTCAATATATTAACAACATCAATAGAATGTCATAGGAAGTGGTCATAACAATAAGTTATAATAAATCAATCAATCAGTAATTATATGTACCCCAATGGACACCCATAATAATACATTGCCCTATAGTTCAATATTCTCAATATTAATCTCAAAGGCACAATACAAGTAATACTGTCATCTAAAAAGGGATATATGCTAATTACCACAATTAGCTATCTACAGCCACAACCGGGGTCAACAGCCAGTCCTCTGGGGTCGTCGCACCATAGGGCAGTTAGGGCGTCGTCACTGATGACGGTGACTTGACCCT
Organism: Molpadia intermedia; assembly: GCA_027574765.1. NCBI lineage: Eukaryota > Metazoa > Echinodermata > Holothuroidea > Molpadida > Molpadiidae > Molpadia > Molpadia intermedia. The sequence goes on along the minus strand of JAODAF010153208.1, from coordinate 9,672 downwards.
CATTCCACGTCTCCTGCTGGGGGAACATCATTCGCTCCTGCCTGGGGCTGCTGGTATATACCGGTGCTCTATCGTTACGTCTATATGCCGTACCCTCTAGGCCAGGGCTTCTCCGAGCTATGTCATAGCTTTGTCACTAACATGTTTAGAAATTTCTATAACTGCTTTCCGAATATAGGAACTGCTGCAGATGATTCAGGACAGCTTGTCTTGTTGAATGGTCACATCAACAATATAATCAAGTATGGGGACTAGGGTTACCCAATTATTTATGTATAATTGAAATAATAAAGAGTAAAAATATAATACAGTATAGGCGAATGTATTCACTGGACATACGCCACCAGCAGTAACATTCAATCAATCCCATTTCAGCATAAACAACAGTCAATTCAGCAGAAAGAAGGGACTGAAAGTTGGTCACTATAAACAAGCAGCTAAAATAATCAAATACTGATCACTATTATCTGACTTTACCCAAAGAATGGCATCATCTCTCTAACCAAGTGTTCTATTTACAAAATACATACTATCTCCATAACACATGAACATTTATGTAACTAAGTAGTTCAAAGTTACATCAGGTCACTTTGCAGACCACAATGAACAGTGATTGACACTAAAATGTCAAATACAAAGTAGTACAATTGTCCACATCTAATGACATGACAATTAATATATGGAGGGATGCAATCATGCGATGTCACTATCTCTCACATGTCACCAACTGGACATGGCAAAGGATAATACTCTGTCTGAGCAGTTTGATAATTAATATATAATTGCCCATACCTGTCCGGTATTGCAAAATAATAATGCTGGGAACATTGTATAGTTAGGCGCTGGTTGCCCTAACCGAGTACAAGCACATTCTCAACATATGCTCTCAATTGTTCACATACAAACTAACCCACAATCATACAGGCACATCATAAAAATACATGCACCTGCTGGTCTAAACAACAATTAATTCTATTGTACACATCCTATAGACATATACCAATGAACAATCTTCTAAATGTTTATAAACTAGACCAACATGACTATTAGGCAAAGTGTAACATGACTCTTTAATACAGCCATGAGCCACTCATTGCCGTGAGCCCAATATTATCATAGCAACACACAATTCAATCTTAATCAATGAATCCATCTGGCTTAACAATTGACCAGTGTAGTGACAATGTGAAAAGTCACATTAGCCTGTTAAGTCACATAGGAATATTTGGACTAGTCTAACCATGAGACCGACATATTCATTTTGATTGAAACCTTATCCCAAGCATTCAAAAGAGACAATATGGCCTGTTTCACAAGACCTCTAAAATCTGCAATACCACATTACATGTGCTGAATTAGGGTATTCGACATACCATAACATTACAACAATATACACCACCATATATGGTTTAAGTGAAACACATTGAATTAAAGGTATTATGAGTACCACGATAATTCAATTATTAACATACAATGATTCCAGGGGGGAAGACACTGAATTGGGGGTATTATGAGTACCATACCAATTCGGTAATACATTTTATACTTCATTAACGATTAATTAAAAGCATCTAGCAATTTATAATTATACAACGTGTATCTACTATAATTCTTAGGAAACGGGGGGTTATTATTCTGTGTGCACAAAGCCAACACAGAATTAATACATACAAATACAATATTTAAAATAATGCTAAGTCTGGGTCTGGGGCAAATAACAAAGATGAGCTCTTACCTGTTTAGAAATTAGTAAATTTCTATAACTGCTTTCCGAATATAGGAACTGCTGCAGATGGTTCAGGACAGCTGAGCTTGTCTTGTTGAATGGTAGAGATTGCTTGCCAACATGGGTTTTTAAATTGAACTTCAAACAAAGAGGCTCATTGAGAGCGATTAGCTAGCCCACCTCACCAGACAAGACCTAAGTTTACCCCAATCTCCTGTCTCCAGGAAGATGACAACGGTTGTCAGATTTATTGCCTCCACCAGAATATTGGACTTAACAGAGAGCCTAAAAATACTTATCCAAGACACCTGTTTTTAGAAGGAACTGTAAACAGTTTACCCTTCAAGTACCATAATCACTAATTGTGGGCAAAGCTGTGGCCTAAATTTATAAACATATATGCAGTTAACATACCAGGTCAGATGGTAAGCATCCCATTAGCTAACAAAGGATACCTAAGATACAACAATGAAACCCATGTTCAACTGTGTTATCAAAGCGTGACAAAATAAATCAATGGACTAGTTTCTGTTTCCTGGGTGTGTGGCCTCCCCAGATTCAATGAACTGGTTGTTCCATACCAAGAGAATAAATGAAGGTCAAAAATAGGATAAGCTAAAGTAGGGATAATATAGGGCAGGGTTAAACAGTGGGGAAAATGAAGGGAATATAGCAGTCTCCTAATGTGTAAAATTAGGGGTGCTACACACTCCCCTCCTAAAATCTGGTCGTCCTCGACCAGCGTCTAGCTTGTCAAAGCACCTACCTGTTACTTGCCATGAGGGTCTGCAGCATCTTGGCAGATTGCTCCATCAGCAGCATCTGTTGTTGTACCAAACCGGTCATAACACATGAATTAGTGGAGTTAGCACTTACCTGGTTATTCGCAGACCAAGCTGCTGGCTGGCCCAGTTTGTCATAACTGAGTGGAATAGTCGGCTTTCTTCTTCTACCAGATGACCTCAGTGGTGGGTCATGGGGCTCCACCAAAGGCTGTGAAGTGGTCGGGGCATGGGGTGGAGTTGGTGGTTCCAGTTGTGGCTCTGGTTCTTCCAAGTCGTTTTTAATGGCAGCAGGTAGTTGATCCAAGTCTACAGGTTCCTCCGGCTGCTGGGGCACATCAGGTTTGGGCAAACCAGCTTACTCTAGCTGTTGGTGCAAGATCTATAGTCGGAACAGGCAAGATTGGAGTAAACTCCATCTCCAACATGTATGGTTCACCATCAGATTCAAATTCAGATTCGAACGGAGGTTGGGTTGTATCTCGTCGTTGGTTCCGGGTTCTCTTTGGCCGTACCTTGGGTTGAGTTAGCTGACCATCATCTGGTGGAACTGCAGGGGTTGGAACGAACCTACAAGGTAGAAGCATGTTCCTGTGAATGGTACGCAAAGGACCATAACAGCCCTCAGGTCTTACCTCAAACACAGGGAGGCTGTCTCCACATCTCTTGACCACCACATGAACAGCATCTTCCCACCTGTTGGCAAGCTTCCGACCGCCACGCAGCCTAACATTCCTAACCAGAACACGATCACCTGGCTCTATGGCCAACTCTCGTACACGAGCATTGTGTCTACGCTCATTAGCTGTAGCCCTGTTGCCCGCATGTTGGCCAGCCATCTCATGTGCCCTCTGAAGTCTCTTCTTCAGTTTCTCTGCATACCGCTGGTGTGACACAGGTCCATCAGAGTGGGGAGCTACCCCCAGTCGTAGGTCAACTGGTAGCCTAGGCTCCCTGCCAAACATAAGGGAATAGGGGGACATACCTGTGGACTCATTCCTGGTGCAGTTGTAGGCATGCACAAGCATTTCTTCTCATCTTCTAGAGTCCCGAGCAGGTTAAGGAGTGTCTGGTTAAACCTCTCGCACTGTCCGTTTCCCTGAGGATGGTAGGGTGTTGTCCGTGACTTCCTTATGTTCAGCAGGTCGCACAATTCCCTGATGACATGGGACTCAAAGTCCCGCCCCTGATCGGAATGCAGCCTTTCAGGAAAACCATAATGAACGAAGACTTTTTCCCAGAGAGCCTTAGCAACGGTGGTGGCCTTCTGATCCCGGGTGGGTATGGCAAATGCATACCTGGTGAAGTGATCAGTAAGTACCAGAACATTCCTGGTGTCGCGGGCATCTGGCTCGATCTTCAGGAAGTCCATGCACAGCAACTCCAGGGGCCTGGATGTCTGGATTGACACCAGTGGAGCTGCATTAGGAGCCTTGGCCTTTCTCCTGATACACCGCTCACAGGTCTGACACTTACCCACCACATCTGGGCCCATCTTCGGCCAGAAAAATCTTGCCCTTACAAGGTCTAGGGTCCGATCAGCACTGGGATGTCCCACCTCGTCATGGAGTCCTTTCATAGCTTCTTCACGATACCTGGAGGGAAGAACAATTTGAAATCGAACATCGTTACTTACCGGATCTACTATCTTCCGGTAAAGGATGTTATCCCTGATGACCAATTTACCCAATTGCCTCAGCAGCAGTTTGGTCTCCTGGGGCAACTCAGCAGTCTCCCTCCTCTCAGGCCTAGTCCTCTCAGACACATACCTTTTGACCCTCCTGATGTGTTCATCATCATCCTGATGTCGAGGCCAGTCTCTTGGTTCAACACCCGGCAGAGAGTCTTGGCCAACTGCTAAAGGCATCGTGAACTGAGCTGGTACCGCATCTGGTGAGTCACACACGGTCTCTAACAGTACACCTGTAGGCTCATTGGACTTGGGGGAATCACCATGTTCATGGACATCTCCATGTACCGCACACACTGCTGCTAGAACCTGATGAGAGATTGTCTCTGTCCTCACACCAGTGTAGAGGTGGTTCAGGGCTGCCGCAGTGTAAGGCTCTAGAGGGTGGTTGAGAAACCTCTCCCTCATCCTATTGGTCTGCATCTGGAACTCCAGATACTCTGCATCATCTGAGGGCGGTGCATGGGGTCTTCTGGAAAGTCCATCGGCGTCTTGGTTGTCCTTCCCTGGCTTATACTTGATGTCAAAATCAAAGGTAGCTAGGGCTGCCAGCCATCTATGCCCAGTGGCATCAAGCTTGGCCGTAGTGAGGACGTAGGTCAATGGGTTGTTGTCAGTGAGAACGGTAAAGTGGTTTCCATACAGATAATCTGCAAACTTATCTGTGACAGCCCATTTCATAGCCAAAAACTCTAGTTTGTGGGCTGGGTAGTTGGCCTCGCTTTTCGACAGACCACGGCTGGCATAGGCCACTGGCTGCAACTTACCGTTGTTTTGCTGGTACAGGGCGGCTCCAAGTCCGCCGGTGCTAGCATCTGTGTGAAGTACAAATGGAGAATTATGATCAGCAAATAATAGTGTGGGGGCTGTCGTTAGCCTCTCAATTAGCGCATCAAAGGCCAACTGACACTGGTCATTCCAATTATCACCAAAAGGTGTGTCGGGGCTTGGGCGCAAACCGGGGGGCCCTTTAAGGCCTCTGTGGTTACCAGACTTACCTCTTCCTCTTTTCCTGACTGGTTCGTATAGGCGGCTCAAGTCATTCAAGGGTTTAGCTATCTTGCTGTAATGTTGGATGAAGCGTCGGTAGTAGCCGGCAAAACCCAGGAATGACTTCAACTCTCGAACGTTCTGGGGCCTCGGCCAGGTCGTCACCGCAGCAATCTTATCTGGGTCAGTCTGGACACCATCGGCCGAAATCACATGACCAAGGCACTTTACAGATGGTTGGACAAATTGGCATTTTTCAGGGTTGAGTTTCAGGCCAAACTCTTCCAGCCTGGAAAGAACCTTGTCCAGCTTTTCTTCGTGCTCTTCCAGTGTCTTTGAAAACACTAGAAGGTCATCCAAGTACACCAAGACATCTGTAAAGGCCATGTCACCCATGCACCTTTCCATCAAACGCTGGAAGGTGGCAGGGGCGTTGCAGATCCCCTGGGGCATCCGGTTGAACTCGTAGAACCCCAGGGGGCACCAGAAAGCCGTTTTCTGTTTATCCCCATCCTCCATCTCTATCTGGTAGTACCCAGATTTCAAGTCTAAGCAGGAAAACCAGGCAGCACCAGTTAGGGAGTGGAAGGCGTCCTCTATTTTGGGGATGTTGTACTGGTCACGTATTGTGCGGTTGTTGAGGAGGCGGTAGTCCACGGTCAGACGGATATCGTTGTTCTTCTTCCTGACTAGGACTATGGGTGAGGCATAAGGACTAGAAGACTCACGGATGATTCCTTTCGTCAGCAAGTCCTGTATGTGTTGCCGTGCATCATCAAAATCCGCAGGTGGGATTCTTCTACTCTTCTGGCGGAATGGAGTTTCATCGTTGAGCCGGATTCGGTGGCGGACCGCTGCTGTACAACCAATGTCCAGGTCATCTTTGGCAAAAGCTCCTTGGTGTTTTCCAAGTACAGCAGAGATCCGTTCCTTCCACTCAGGGGTTATGGGCGAGTCATCTAAGCAAAACAAGACTGGCTCCTTCACTTTTACCTGATGGCTAAAGATAGATGTGTTACCAATGGTTCCTTGTCTTGAGATGGGTGAAACAGTATTAGGTAAGAATACCTGCCCAACTAAATGTCTATCACCTAGTCTGATCTCCTTCCCCAGATGGTTCTGAACCTGTACTCTAATCATGGCACAAGTGCCTTTGGATAGAGTGACTAGACAAGGAGCTAGGCTGAGGCCTCCAGCAAGTGAGGGGTGACCCTCCACAAGGACTTGGGCCTCCACGCCTAATGGGTTCCTTATCCCACAATCTAAATCAACTAGTTGATGCGCTGGTACAACCCTACCCTTTTGCAACTCCAACTGCCCCAGGTAGCCATCTTTACCACACTTAGCCAGTGTGGCAGCAATACCATAGGCCTTAGCCCATTGATGGCTTACCTTGAGCTTCTTGATGAAGTTCCTGCCTCCTCTCTTGTGACAGTCATGCAATAAGGTCTGCAATAGAGTGGTATTCGTCCCAATTAATAGTGGAACCTGTTGGTTGGATAGGTTATCGGGGAGGATTAATGCAAGGGTATGTACTTTGCGCCTTGTCCCAGCTTCATCCTGTGATGGGGTGATATTTACATGAATATACCCCAGGTATGGGACAACATGTCCACCTGCACCAGTGAGACCAAGCTCACTCAGGGGATGCAGTTTCCTGTGACCTAAACTCCTATTGTAGAAGGACCTGGAGACACAGGTTACCTGGGAACCTGTGTCCAACAAGGCTACACACTTCTGCCCATCCAACCGAACAGGCGTAGTTGGTGCATCCCCAATCAACCCAGGGGGAATGCCACCACCACTACTAAGGGGTACACTTTGATTGTGGGACAGGGTATTTACTGTCGGGGCGCTTCGCTGTCCCTTTGCTGACGCCCACCGCCGTTTCCCGTTGGTCGTTGGGCACGCTCCAACAGCCTACGTTGAACGAGCTCAGGGTTAGGGGGACTGCGACACTCACGCACTATATGTCCTGGCTCCCCACAATTAAAACAAATCAACTTATTCTTGTAAGGGCCCGTGGGCTTAGGGGGGTACCTACCTTGTCGGTCACTTTTAAGCTGTGCCAGTTCCTTCCTCAACTTGTCTATTTCTGCTAATAGTTCAGCATTATCAGGGACTAGGGGGGCAACTTTGGCAGGGGAAGGGGCCTGCAGAGTTGCTAACTGGACTTTGAGGGCGACAACCTGATCCTCCAACTCTTGTCTGTCCTCTGAAAGGACCACATTCGCCTGTGCTTTCTTCACAGACTTGCTCTGTAGGCGTCGTGAGGAACGAGCAGCCTCGGCAGCCTCTTCTACCCTCACCTCTTGTAGGAGTGTTACCAGTCCTGGGGGCTTTGATTTCCTCTGACGAAGCTGTAGGACTCCTACCAGACCATTGTCAAAAATACAACCCCTGACAAATTGACTAAGTCGAAGCCTGTCAGCATCGTCCGAGTCAACACCCCCAAACTGGACTGCCTGGTCAAGGCACCCCTCCAGTCTGGTGAGATATGCCGAAGGCTTCTCCCCATGCTCCTGGAAGGTTTCCCTGAAGATTGTGAGCAAATCCTCACCCTCACAGGCGACACCAAAGGCATGGGCCAATTGGGCCAAGAGGTCCACTACAGATACCTTAGGCCCTAGCTCCCTAACTGCCTTACGGTAAAACGTCAGGGCCGGGGGCATAAGGCATTCTGCTAGACGGGACCTCTTCTCATCGTCAGTGAGAATGGCCTCCTGTGCCATCTGGTCTGCATGTTGATGCCAGATGTCAAAGGGTAGTTCTCCTGGGGGGACAGGGACCCTCCCAGAAAAAGTTCTAAGGCGGCGATAATGACGACCGCCTTCACTCACCTGTCCACGAACTCTGTGGATATGCTCTACTACTTGCCTCCGCACCTCCTTTGGTATCTCCTCATCTGAGGACTCACCATCTGAGGACTCCTGCTTCAGGTCTCCCATGGTCTTATTGTGTTTCTCCAATAGATCCTGGAGCTCCTGAGTGAAGTCATGTTGTGGGGTCGATACCCCTTCCTGCGAGGTTGGATCTGTATCTGTAGACATGATGGTACTGAGGGGGGGGGGGGATGATACACTTATAAACTTTCCTACTTAAAAATAATTTCTCTTAATATTCTGGTGGATTACTCAAAATTTGACCTAGTTCCCAGTACATAAAATAGCAACAATTGCTTCCTACCTTACTCTCGGTGGCTTGCAATCTCTACCAATCACCAGGACCCCAGTGTCGAACACCTGCATACAGTAAAAACACCAAGAAACATTAAGAATTGAATTTCAGAAGGAAAGAGCTCATCAATGTAGCTTACCTGACCCAACAAGCATCAAAACAATCAACATAATCAAATACAATATCATACTAGATACACAATACACAATAATTGACTTCTCAGAAGTATACTCGCAATATCCTTGAGGGTGGTAGGACTCGTTAATATGTTAATCAACAAATTAACTAACTACAGTCCCATATCGGGCGCCATTTTTGTAGCACATATTAGTAGGATATGTTAATGCTATAACGCCACCACAAGATTCAGAAGATCAAGGGCAGCGGGGTTCATCATTTGTAAACAAGTCGCTTACCTTTACAAGGACATTGCGTGAAAAGTATACCTGAATGAAGACAAACTCAATTCAATTGTAGGGTAACCCTTTGTGTTGTCTCAATATATTAAATATGACATATGACATATGAAAAATGATTACATATCATTTATATATTCAATAGACAGGTGGCGTGTGGTTCCGATCCCGGAGGAATCTTAGTCTTGGACAAGACTCTCTTTTTTGAGGGCGCTATACTTTGTTACTGTTATTCGCGACAGAATACTATCCCGCGTGTCATGGTAAGATACAGGTAAGATATAGGTTATGTGGTATCAGACAGAAATATCCAACATGGATGGCACACTCATCTAATATATAGAACTCTTCTCTTTTTGGATTGTTTTAAATTACCCTCAATTTTAATCTGCCCTGCACAAATTAAACACGTAGTTAGATATTGGACAAACTACAACTACAAACTTTTTTGTCTTTTAACAAGACCAAATAAACCTATATGATTTTTCTATTCTTATTCAGATTTACACGGGTATGATCTACGGGAAGACCGCTTAGGGAAACCAGTGTATGGCAATGTAGGTATCACATTTGAAGTTATTTAACATACAGTGATGTGTCGTCTCCTTCTATTGGGAGTCGTACCAAAATGTAAAGATTAATTACAGTGTCCATTAAGTTGTAAGTGCTAAATTTAACCACACGCTAGCCCTCTGCACCGACATTTAATTTACTTGTAGAATGTTCGATTGTAGATATATTAAATTATTAAGTAAATATTTTCGCGTGATGTCATAATATTGCTCAGCAGCATGAAGACGCGCGCAACGCCATGTATATGGGTGATTCCATAAATTAGGGTACCAACTTGTGACATGCACATTTTAGGCCCAAATTTTAATTAATCATGTA
>JAODAF010153099.1:0-10219 GCA_027574765.1 Molpadia intermedia | reverse complement strand
TAGTCTGGGAGCCAAGTACTGAAATATGTCGTTTCGTTGCACCCCCAAGGTGGAAAAGGTTTGACACTTGTATATGGTAGAGGGAAGTCTCTGGGTCATTTTGAGACCAGGTGTGGACACCCACTGTATCAGCAAGGTGCTAAAATATCAGAATTGCGGAGGTACCCCCTTGGTGTCAGTTGACCAATTTTGAAGCCATACCTATTAACACAATTATTGCTATATTTTCAGCAGAAATCATCAGATTTTGGCCAACAATGGTTCATTATAACTGGAATATGTAGACAAATACATTAGAAGTTGACAAAAAAGAATCATACACTGGCGGAAATATGATGAGCTAGGTCAAAAATCGTCCGCTAAATCCTTGCTTTTCGCATTTCGATTATGTATATAAATGCATGTACTGTCCCAAGTTATCAACTGATCACTATATGTGATATACCAAAATCTCTACCAATTCCCTGGCAAACAGAAAATATCAAATGTTAAGATATGGGGTGGTATTTGTTCAACTGGTAAGGCAAAACATGATCTTATCCCCACCCCCTAAAATCTATATCGTCCGAAATATCAAGTGGCCATTATTATATTTATACTTTTTATCACATTAACTCGGTAACTAACATGGTCTTGGTAAATGACTTTCTACAGGCGCACCATGATAAATGGATATTATCTTTAATTATTATATGTTAAATACACATAAATTAGCATATCCATCAGGTCAAAAGTGCTACAATCAAGGTCATAGGTCAATAATCATCGGAATCGCTGTCGGCTTCATCTGTAATCAGTTTGCTTGGGTTTTGACAGTTATCAGTTTCTGTACAGTTGCATGCTTGAGTGCATGGCATGTGATGTTTTGCACATATGCAGTTTCTTGTGCATCCCTTGGTACAGCCACACCTGACCAATTCTAATAGCGTATTGGGTGCAGCAGGCTTGGTCATCAATGTTGGAGCAATGGTGCCATCGGATATGTGCCATCCATGGTCTTCAGGTGAAGGGATGTTTGGTTTAGCCTCCAGAGCTCTCTTCCAAATAAAGCATTAATAGCTTGCCCTCTTGGTATGCTGAATCAAACTGTCCTTTGTTGGAGGCATGGCATCATTCCTTGCCTGCTTCTGACAGAAAAACCGATACCTAAGATAATTGATATCCCCATCCCTCCCTTTTCTGTCGTAAAGTGCTTTGACAAACAGTTCCACTGCTCCGTGCACGTCTTCGGCAATATGGATATCATCTCCGAGACCCTGAATGGCTTGATATTTATCTGCTTCTTCTGTAAGGATCTGCCAGGCCTTGAATTTTCCTCTTCCTCTGAAGCTGCTGGTTGAGTCACAGCCAGTTAGAGCATGGAAGCAGGGAAGAAGCATGCATAGTTGCTGGCCAAACTTTCTAACAATCTCATGAACAGGGATATAGCGAGCCTTGTCTTTGACGCCAGTCCTGAACCACACATCTGAGCCCATGTTTGAACAGAAATAAACACAGAGGATGGCAACATCGGTGTCTGGGGACCATATTACTACTCTGGCAAAAGTGCCAGCAGCGTGGACTGCATGCAGTAGGCGACGTGTGTCTGCTTCTTCGTGTGTGGATGCCAAAGACGATACCTCTGTAGCTGTTCCATCTTTAACCAGAGCGGCCCTCTCTGCATTAGGAAATCCACCACCTAACACAAGAACCTGCTCTGCTTCCAATCGGGAGCATGCCATTTCTAACCAGGACATGCTGATGAAAGCAGCAAGATTCGCCTTATTCTTTGGATTTGAGAGAAACTTCTCCCATTGCTTTGGTAGTGGTGTGTTCGGCCCTGTAATGTGAACTTCATATCCTTAATGTTGTTGCCGTCGTTCTCGCTCTGCTGTCTTTATAGAGTGCTCTTTGTCATATCTGTCAAAGACAACATCAACTCGCTTCACGCCAGGTTTTCTGAACAGCTGGAGGACTGTACCAAAGAGCTCCCCTGCTAGTTCCCCAAATGTAGATGCTCCTGCGTCCTTTCTCATCTGGATTAAGGCCATTCCATCTACAAGCCAAACAGTGGAAGCATTGGTAATTGGCAGTGATGAAGAAACACCAACATCCTTCTCAAGTTGAACCATCAGTCTACTCTTGGCCGTTTTGTGGAGAGTGCCATCTGGATTTGCTAGTGACGTGGGCACAGATGATAACTCAAAGGCAAATATCTCTTGAAGGTTGACCTTCCTGGTATTGGCTACAACTAGGATGCGACTGAAGAGCTCCCGTTCTTCACTTGCAGAGATGGCCTTGTCCCCTTGGCCCTTAGCTTTCACTTGCTTCCTCAGACATGTGAATGTGCGCGGCTCATTTTTGGTAATTGCATCAAAGAAAGGTACCTATAAATACACAAAAAAGTTGGAAATAATAAGCATATGCAAGACAATAAATTTCATAGTCCAAAACAATGATATAAAATATTTAACCATGTTACAAGTATGTGAATTAATCACCCAATTTCTCTTTATTCATCCAATGTTAGCCACATGTAAAATCCATAAACAACGTAGATGTAAGCCCACCAGTGAAGTCATTTTTATTTTAACATACTGTATATATTTCACTGCGTGTTCTCTATTGACATAAGATCTAAAACTAGCCTCTACTTTTATTGCTAATTAATATTAGTATTCATCAATATCAGTATCATAGGTAATTAACAGTATGTCTTTATACACACCTGAGATGTAATGAGTCGCTGCTCAACAAAGTTGTTCATATCTTCAGCACCCTTCACTTCTGCTTCCAGAAGTCCATGTGTGACATCGTCTGGTGCAACAGTTCCAGTAGCAATGTTCATTAGTTTCATGTCATCTGTGCTCACAGAGAAAGGATTAGTCATTGTCTCCCGGAGAACATCGATGATACTTTGGACATCTGTCTCATCCCTAACTATTCTCTGTGTCCCTGCCTCCTTATGGTCAACTGCACTGCAGTTTTCGTCTAGGCCAAACATATTCCTTGCTGCACTGGTAATGTCTGCCCGCAGATGCGCTGTCAGAAACCAACGCTGCATAGCAAGTGGCATTGTGCTGAATCCGATCACTCCACCCCTTGACTTCACATGACGGTTAACCGTTTGTTCCAGTGCCATGTCTGACCAGATCTGGTTGAATGGTCTGTCGGTATGTCGCACACCAAAGTTTCCTGCTTTAAACTCGGCATATACATCTGGTGCTGTTTCTGGGAGTAGCCGCATGTCTGCCACATACACAGTTACCCAACGAGCATAGTTCACATGGGCATAGGCAAATAAATTGGTAACATAGAGGTTGTAGTGCTTAGCTGAAGGTCCCATAGTCCTTCTCTCTCTGTACGTATGTACTGGAGGAGAAGCTCGCCCATCTTTGTGTACTTATCCCAGTAGGCAAAAGTCTTTCTTTGTGTTCGGCCCTGAACTGCTGAACAAGTAACTGGATCTCTTCTTTGATGGAAAGAGTCACTTCATTCATTGTCTGTAAGGTGCTTTCTCGGTCATGGTTGGCATCCAGTGCTGAATGACATGCCTGAGGTTTGTCCTACAAACCAGTTGCTTTAAGGCCAATGTCATTCTCTTTTGCCCAGTCACAAAAAGCTTCCCATTTTAGCCGCATCATTGCCTCATACAACAACTTGTGGGCTCTAATGGCTCGGTTATATACCTTGCCACTGATGATTCTACTTATGGTGTTTTCCTATAAAGGCCTGATTCAACGAGAAGATCCTCCAGTCCACTCTCTTTAAATCGCTGACCAATGACACGAATGAAGTTCATTGCTAGATGGAAACCTCCCATTCGCAGAATAACTAAAAATATCTTCAAACTCTTCTTTATTGCGCAACTGAATTTCCTTGGCTTTACAATAGATAGCTTCATCAAATGTGATCACTGTTTTCGTCTGATTGAGGATTGGCATCTGTTGCTTAACATAGCTCATTACTGTGTACACATTATTGTACTGTTTGGGTGGTGCCTCCAGTTGAGGGCAGTAGCCAACTGTGCTTGTATGGGGTGATCAGGTAGAATTACGAGCATCGGGTATTTTTTGCAGTTTGGGATCCCTTTCATAAGCGGCTTCAAACAATTTATGTGGACAGAGGCGCATCAAGAGCCATGTCATGTCAGCATTCAAAGCAGCATTATTGGTTGCTGTGTGGTACCAATCCAGAGTGACTTTACGTGGAAAGAAAGCTGACGGCCGTTTTCCAACAGCGCTGAATTCTGGGTTCCTCAACGCAGCTGTGACCTTTAGTAAACGTTTGCGTGGTCGAGGTCTAACCCCATGTATAACAGCAAGCTGAGAACTGCTAGAGTCTTCCTTGTTGTCTGCAAACCATCAAGTGTTTCTTCGTTAATATCAATATTGTCTGCAGCCGGACAATATTCCTTTTTCCAACGCAAACATATACTACCAGGTTGTTTTTGCATGTTGCGTTCTAACTGACGTTGTGTATTGAATCTAACACTTTTCCAGCATAAAAGTTTTACTTTTCAATTGACAGTACATCCAGGATCGTATTTAGTGTGCTGGGCATGGTTATGGCGCTATTCCCCTAAATAGTATTTGGCTAGGAATTCTTCAAAGATGGGCCCGATTTGGGATAGATTTCCACTAATTTTTGGGTCAATTTGCGCTAATTCTCTTTTTAATATTTCATAAATCACTCACTCTACAGGTCTAATGTTTTCAAAATATGATTATAATGTATATAGCTTTTTAGAAATTAGTAGGGGTAAGATAGTTTGGTTCCAAGGCCGAAATATATTTGTTTTTGGCAATAAGGGGACATTTTCATGTTTTTTACGCTTTTGAATGTAAACGAACCTTTGACTTCAAATTTGAACTACATAACCCCACAAAACTAATATCAAATGAAAGAGCTTGTCTTGTCTACATTTTGACACTTAGATGAATGAGCTAGGGTGGAGTAAACAAAAGTTATATATATTAAATGTAATGTTGAAAAGAGTATTTACTTAGGTATGGTGTAAAAATTGGTTGACGGATGCCAGTGGGTACCTCCATGGATTTGAGATTTCCAACACTTTGCTGATATAGTGGTTGTCCACACACAGTCTCAAACTATCTCAGAGACTCCTATCTACCACTACCATCTAGCATCTACCATCTAGAAGTGTCAAACCTTTTCCACCTTGGGGGTGCAACAAACTCAAAAAATAGGTCTTATTTGAAAATTGGCTCCCAGACTAAATAAGGATAAGACTGTTCTACCATTAAATAGAAGTAAAATATAGACAAGAATGCAGATTCCCAGCCAGTTGGTTGTAAAGTTCCACAGTCAATAAATCAATTGTTGAACTTTGAGCCTTTCAAACTACACCAATGATATGAATATGACGTGTATATATTAGTGTTTCTTTATACATATAGGCTTATAAGGAAATCCTTACATGCAGATGCATATCATTAACATTGTACACCAAAATGACTGTGGGTGGATAATTCTGATGTCCGCAATAAATAAAAAACATCCTCTGTATTCCACTAGACTGGTTGACGAGTTTGCAGACTTGTAAGTCTAAAGTAATTCATTGCAATCGATTATGTAGTACTCTTTGTGTAATATTTTAAGTATTTTTATGTCTTACCGTACATTAATATATTAATGTTTATTTCTCATAGGTCTATATATAAATATTGTTAGGGCATGTGTTATGTATGTTGTGTAGAGTTATGTTGTCTAGTTATTATGTATTGAGTTCTGCTGCAATGGGATTGAAACGAGAAGAATATCATGTGGCGAAATTGATCAACCTTTCCTGTCAGAGGGTTTTACAATTTCTGTTTTTACATTACAGTCGTAGTAAACAGTGCTATGTTTACCTTTTATGGTAATAATATTTTAATGAATATGTTTAATAAGTAGAGTGCTTTTATTTAGTAATATTTACTCAGTACATGCAGTGTTTAATATCTGTATAAAAAATAACCAAATATCTGCTCGGGAATTGTTCATATTTTACACTGATTTGGGTTTCATATTTCAATAGCATATACACACAAATGACGTTAGAAAAACAGTAATGCATGTGCTAACATAGTATGACCAACCAAGTAACCACACACAAAACCAAGATTATATCTTATTTGGACCTGAACGTAAAATGGAGGGGGCTTGATTCGGACATAATATGTGTTTCGGACATAACATTTTGTTCCGGACATAACCCATTTAGGCCTACAACAAACTGACTTGTGAGTTTGCTTCGCTATTGGTGAATATCATGGTTATTATTTTCAGTACATATGGGATCAGGGACGGCGATTTGCTTTAAATATTGTGGGGGGGGGGGGCATTTAGGATTCGTTATTGTTCTGAGGGAGGAGTCTAAGGGGAAGTAGATTTTTTGGTATAACGGAGACTGTTTCATTTGTTTATAATACAGTACACCTAAAATTTGATTTTTTTACTTATATATTATATCAACATTATATATAATATCAACAACGTTTTAACTTTTTTTTATTTTTACAAACGTATTGCTTACTGTAGTAAGATATATTTAGTACTCCAGATTATCTTACCTATAATTACTCGTAGGTGGAAATACAATTCAAACAGCTTGTGCCTACTCTTCTACTTTGTTTTATGTTTATAGTCATTAGGTTTCATAAGTGTGTATACAGTACAATTATAGACAGAGTACATCACCGTCATTAAACTAAAGAAAGGGTCAAAACAGGACAAAACAGCTATACAAATAAAAGAGAAAGTACACTAATGATTTATTACACCACCATTACCTCTGCAGCGCAGCGTTTGAAAATAATAATGAGAAATATGCCACAGTACTTACCTTGACTTTTTATGAACTTGAATCTCGACTGCATAATTAAATTTTTGAATTTTCTTCTTGGATGTGTGCTGCGAGCTGGGTCTCACAAAAAGCATACCCCAACGAAAAACGACCAGTCTGCCAGTTACATTGTCAATTGATGAACCCATATCATAACACTATAGACTACAGTACTGTAGAGTATACAATGTGTACCAGGTGTTGAATACACCACATTTACTACCTATACTACACTGTAGTGGCGAAGCTAGGTATTTTCGGTTGGGGGAGGGTTTACAAGTTGGAACAGTGGCGAATCTCGGGGCGGATCCAGGGATTTACAAGGGGCACAGGTTGCGCACCTTGGCGCAAACCGGACTTACCCGTGTAAACTTTGTCACTGAGTGTACATTAGGTACCTGTAGAGAATGGTTTATACAAAACCGCATGTATATACTATTGCATTCTTAATGTTGACAGATAAACCGTACAATAGCACATACATACATAATGAATGCAACTAAGTTGTAGTCTCAGCTATTTCCGAAATGAAACATTCCTACATGACTATGCTTATGCTATGGAAAAGCAAGTCACGTACTGTAAAGGTTCAAAAGAGCTCGTAGGGTATGTGATAACACATAACATGTGTATCGTTGAATACACTGCTGTATACTACAGCCCTGTACATGTATATCTGCGATATGTTTTGAATGTGCAGTCAACACCGTATGGGTTAACATGACTGCAAGTAGACTATTAACGATTTCTAGCTATGCCTATATATACAGAGGATCTAACATTTTTCGTTGTGTGGATGGAATAACATGTCTGCTAAACATCATCTACAGCCCAACAGGAGGCCCGGGTACATTCAACGACCTTTAGACATCAGGGCACGCCGCTGTTACACTGGCAGCCTGCATCAGGTGCCTAGACACTGATTAACTAACTTTACATCTGTACTTTGAAGAAGACAACAAGTACAGCTGCAGTTGGTTGACTGCTTTAACTACCAATTTCAAAGGGCAGCATACTGTACTTACTGTCTTAACTTAATATAGACTGTGGTATACTGTACTGAATATTTGTAAGGAAATGACATTTAATAAAACGATACCTTGTGTACCCTCGACTATAACAAATCATGTCTATGTCGACTATAAGAGCCGTGAGGCTACCTTGATTTTCTCTGTTGAGAATATTAGGCCTATAATGGCCCCAATTTATCGGAAGATGCCGCCGAGCAGACTGTTTCTAATCAAGAAAACGAAATTGGATTTAAATTATTCATTGAAATTCAAAGTGTCACCTTTTACCAATTAATAGTCTATGCCAAATAATATCAAATCTTTTGGGCCAAATATTTCTTCATTCCGGAGGTGAATCGGGGGTAAAGTTGTTTTCGGACTTAATAATTAGTATAACAATGAATAAGAATTCTTAAGTTTTCGATTTTCTGCCCTTGGGGTAACATAGAGAATACTCCATCTCAGTACGTGAAGCCGGATCACACACCGCTTATCGACGTCGGTGGCGGATCGGATGCAGTTGCTTTCAGAGGCGGAGGTGGATTGGAGATCATAATGTTATTGGACTTGTATTACCAATGAAATAATAGATAACCCAATATAGTCTTAAATCAGTTTTGGCAGACGTTTGTTGTAGTTAGTGGTAGTATGGATTGGGTGAGTGCATGCTAGGTGGGAGTTCGAGCTCCCATGTACCGTAGCTTTTACCGAGCATTTCGGTCTGTTGGAGTAACATACATGCAGTTCAGGTACTCAATTATTCAACAAAACTTATCAAGGTATATTTATAATCCAATGTGATATACCTTATACAATGAAATTAAGTAGACATACCATATACGAACGGGTCCAACATTATGTAACGGGGAAAACGGAAATAAATGATGGGCGGCTGGACCCAATTACTGGCCAAAAACCCTTCATAGCAACTCTCTGCTTCATGTAAGTAGCCTATATGCGGCTATCATCGACCCAGAGAGTGACGGTCGTCTCCTGGCTCGCCAAAAACAAACATTGGAACCCATTTTATGGCATTTTATTAAGGCTACAAAGCACCTACCCACCCCCAAATCGACGGGACTTGAATAAAAAACGTCCGCTGGCTCAAACTCAAATCCCCACCACTGATGTGGGCAGATTTGCGCGGCCATATGCATACGGTACCGGTACCTGTAGAAAATGATTAACGGACTGAAACTATAAAAAACAATAACAAAACAAACAAACAAAATTCCCTTTGATCCGTCACCGTACCATCCCCATGTAACAGTTGAACTTATCAGTTGAATTTAAATTAAGAGAATGCTCAAACCGGAAGAAATGTTCCGTATATACACAATCTCGGTGATAACATCTGCACTCAATGCAGTTAAAGACACTAAAAAGCCGGGAAGACGATAAACATCGAATATCTACTTCAATATGTCAACATCTTTATCGTAAAGTTACATTTTAATCCTCGTAATCTTAAGAGGTGAGACCACCGACATGTGTTTTATTCACCTCGACTAATGAGGTTCTGCATTGATTTCCGCTTAATCTTTTCGCGGTTTCCTGAACAAAATAAGATCAAAGATTCTAGTTTCGTCCTTCTTAGCAGAGTGAGCCCGTGAATCTGGTAGCACACCATATAATAGGAAAACAAGCTGCGATAAAGAGAGGTTTGATAATAACTGTTTTACATGATACGAGTACTATAAAGACGCAGCAATCGGGGTAGCTGACTCGCTTCTCAACCGACACTCGTTACATCAGGTCTCAAGTTTATTAGACCTGGTAAATGGGGCGGTTTAGTCTTTAGTGTATAAATTCCTTCTGATCAGTAAACTTGACTAAAACTGGAAAGCCCATTCTAACTACAAGAATATTAAAAACCAAACTCAACTAGGCCTATGTAGGCTACAACCCGGTATATTTACTGTTTAGTGTGTAGTTAAAATCGCACCCTATAGGTGTAGAAATCTCTTCGAAAGTGAGTGATGGGAGGGGGAGGGGGGAGATATCATAACGTCTAATTATATTTGAACAACTGGAATATACCCGATTTTTATAATTTTATAATTTATAATTATAATTATTGCTTTCATTACTACGGTATGCTTCATTGACGACGTCAATGATAGACTAAGGCTTTTCATATCAAAATATTATTTCCGTTTATATTTTTGTATTCTCCGTCTCATGGATGTGTAATTGATGTGGAAATTATCGCGTAACCTTACACGACTCAAACTATAACATAATTATATTGGAATGATACATCTCCTTCATATGCACGTTGATGATGTTAGTTGGCAATACCCATGCATGCGACTACACGAAAGGACGTTTTGTGTGTCGTGTGCGAAGGAAGTAGTGATGGGGAGGCGCACAAAGGACGTGC
>JAODAF010152988.1:0-10221 GCA_027574765.1 Molpadia intermedia | reverse complement strand
TCATGACAAGTTTACTAACAGAGTGACCATTCTTCCTTGACTGCTGAAGGCCAGATCTTATATGTTTCAGGTTGTTGATTTCTCTCCTGTTAATTCTCCAAACTGGGTGACCATACTTCCATAGACAGTGTAGACGAGATATTCTTCTTTTTTTACTTGGCTAGATGTAACGTGTTCATCTTATGTGTTGCTGGTTGTCATATTTTTCCAGATAGGGTGACCATTCTTCCATTGACAATAATATCCTGATGTAACTTATTCATCTTATATGTTTTCTCTCTTGTCATCTGTCCAGACAGAGTGACCATTCTTCCATGGTCAGTTAGGGCCAGATGTAACTTGTTCATCTTCTATGGTTTCTCTCATGCCATCTGTCCAGACAGGGTGACCATTCTTCCATGGTCAGTTAGGGCCAGATGTAACTTGTTCATCTTATATGTTTTCTCTCTTGTCATCTGCCCAGACAGGGTGACCATTATTCCATGGCCAGTTAGGGCCAGATGTAACTTGTTCATCTTCTATTTTAGGCTGCTGGTTTCTCTCCTGACGTTTGTGCAGACCAGACATGCTGGTACAGCAGAATGCACCAAGCTTCTCAACAATCTCGCTGCAGACAAAAAGTAAGTAGTTTAGATAAGTCATAACGTGACAACATGCACTGCTAAAATATTGTGAAATAACAACATTAACACACAATAACATTGAATATTTGATTGACATTTTTATATAATTTTTCTATGAATCCAGTTGTCCTCGGCCGATAGTTGCACCCATTTGTTAATTGGATCACATGGAACCTTGGACATTTATTGTAATGAGGTCAAAGTATTTATTTTAATGTGTAACTGCAGGAAAATACAACATTCCTGACAAGGGGAGGAAACATAATTTTTAAACTTTCTGAACAAAATGAGAATGCCAGATGTGAACTTTGAGCACCAAAGGTTAACATCATATGTATCCAGGGGTCTGGCTACTTAACTAGGGTCCATCTGAGTTATGAAGTCCAGTACAATAACAAAAAAAGTTTTACTAACATGACAATATGCATTACTGAACCTTAGGCTTTTTCAAGTGTTTCAATGTTATTATAAGTTTCAAATTCTTGCCCAGGTCATTAAAAACATGTGAGATCATTGTGAATGATGAGTTTTCTACAAAGACCTTGGATAAAAGAGTGTATTTCACCTGGGTTATTCAATACAGACTTGAATCAAGTCTAAAGATTGACTGGACCTGCTGAGTAAAATGTGTGATTTCATTTTGATTATTTTCCCTTATGACCCCTTTCTACCCCCATCATCCCAGGAGCCACAGGACACAACTGCCGAGATGAAGATGATTGTGTTCTGCTCATAGACATCTAGCTTGTTAACACCTCTTTATATAGTGATAGGCGATGACTAGCATAATAAATTGGAACTACTTTCAATATTATACAGTGTTATGTATTTGTCCAGGTGTTTGCAGGAACTAATGCCAGCTAGGTGGGTGAGTGGCATTGAGTACTAATTGGATCAGGTGGAATGTCTGTTGAAAGCAAACTGGGGGATTATTTCTGTTTTGGCTAGTTCTACTGAACCAGTGTATTTGATGAAACTAGATTGGAAAGACCAAATTTCTGTAAACAAAAAATGTTGTCATGTTGACTAATAATTCATAGACGAATTGGCTGCTAGACACACAGAGAGACAGACACACATAATATTTCCTATGAAACCACATACTCTGCTAATCCTTGCTAATTTTAAGTCAATTTGTTTCTTCAGATTTACACAGCATTTCAGAGACAAGGTTGAAGTAGATGTGTTACCTGCTTTTGAAAAATTAATTGTAAGTTTCAATTTGATTACCGTTTAACTCATTGCAGCATTCCAGAAGTAAAGCACATTTCTTCTATTGCAAATCAGATTTTTAAATATCCATGGTGCTTAATATTGCTTATCCTGCTCAACTTCCATTTAGCATATCCCTACCTATAGCTAGCTAATTGTCATAAGGAAAAATGGTCACACTCTCTGTTTGTGTGTCACTGACCCCGCTGCCCACAAAAACATGTCTGCTTAAAATCATAATATAATTTTTTTTATCTCTGAAAAAAAAACATTATGTTTGTCCATTAGCTATAATCAAACTACAAAATAGTTATGAGGAGGGTTTCTGTTTGTGTTAAAAAATAACAAAAAGTCATGGAAAAGTCATGTATTATCTCAAAATTGTCTACAAACTACATGTAGTCTACATTATGTCAAGAGTTTCTGTGGTTATAGAAAATCATGGACAAATCATGCGCATCTCAAAACATTTTTGGAATCTGTTACAACCCCCGAAATGAACATAAGTCATGTGATACCATCAGATGGTGGCCTGCGTTAGTTAGGTTAGGTTATAAGTCTTATATAGCGCAGAATCCAATTGAATATTGCTCAATGTGCTTTAGTCTAGTAACAAAGTCCAATGGACCTTCTCACATGACTTTTTGCATACCCCCTGGTTATTGGCAACCTGATAAAGACCATGCCTGCACTTAGAAACACACGTTCGCTCACACCATCTATTACACCCCTGGCAGCCGTGCAACTGGCGCCCCCATCCGTTGCCTCACAGGTACACATTTATATACTTGGGTGGCGAGAGGCAATTGTGGATAAAGTACCTTGCCTAAGGGCACAATGTAACGGCAGTACCAGGGATCAAACCCATGATCCTTAGATCTCAATTCCAATGCCTTGGCCACTCTGCCACCACACTCCACAGTTACAGAGATTTGTGATACTATTAATATTTTGCTGACAGACGTACTCTCCAGGGATTTTTTGCTAGCACCATATCATACAATTGTATTGTATGTGTACATAATCGAGGCACATATGGTGAATGTGGCTTTACGTCTACTAATCTTTTCTCTCTTTCAGATGAACCACTCGTCCATCTCTGACGATGTTCTTTCATCTTGTCTTTCATTCATGGGGAACATGGCCCACGATACCACCATCAGGAAAACAATGGGGCAAAGGAATGCACTGTTTGATGCTTCATGCAAAATCATGGTAAAAAATCACCAAAAATATTTTAGTAAAGTGGTACACAGTCATGTGATTGATATAATAATCTTATAACCAATTGTATCTTTCACTTATTCCATGCCTATACTATCGGTTTAAGTAGTCAATCTCAAAAACCTGCTATAGGCTGGATTTTCAAATATTTTGTGCTTTTAGAACAATGGCTGTTCTGATGGCAAGTGTAATTTTGGATGAACCTGATTTAAATTAACTGAAATATGATGTAACTTCACTTCACTGCACCAAACCTCACTTTACTGCACCAAACCTCACTTAATTCCACCAAACCTCCCATGCCTATACCAGACCTCTTGACTGCACCGATACACATTTAACTGCATATAGATCATAGCTTGACTGCACCGAACCCTGCTTGAATGCACCAAACCTCTCTTGCCAACCAACCTCACTTGCCAGCACAGAATCTAGCTTGACTAAACCTCACTTTACTGCACCAAACCTTGCATGCCAGCACAGAATCTAGCTTCACTGCACTAAACCTCACTTTACTGCACTAAACATCACTTTACTATACCAAACCTCACTTGATTCCACCAAACCTCCCATGCCTACACCTGAACTCTTGAATGCACCGACACACATTTAGCAGCGCAGATTCTACCTTGACTGCACCAACCTTGCTTGAATGCACCAAACCTCTCTTGCCAGCCAACCTCACATGCCAGCACAGAATCTAGCTTGACTGCACCAAACCTCCCTTTACTGCACCAAACCTCACTTTACTGCATCAAACCTCACTTGCCAACATAGATCCTAGCTTGACTGCACCAAACCCCACTTGAATGCATCAAACTGCACTTGACTCCACCAAACCTCACTTGATTCCACCAAACATCCCATGCCTACACCAGACCTCTTGACTGCACCAATACACATTTAACTGCACAGAACCTAGCTTGACTGCATCAAACCTCACTTGCTAACACATACCTCACTTGCCAGCACCATATACTTCGCTTGGCCACATAAAACCTTGCTTTACTCCTTCAGCTATTAAGGATTTACTTTCTATTTCTAGGACCACCACAGCAAGACGTTAACAAATCCTAACAGTCAGAATGTCTTACTATCACTGCTGGGCCTTCTCATTAATGTTACCATGGATACCAACCTTCCAGTCGACCAATCAGAGTCCTTGGCACAACAGTTATTACATTTATTAGATTGCACCAATCAAGATGTGGTTGAGGTAAGCCATGTGTTGTTTTGCTTCATTACTTTTGCACCGTTTTGTTTAAATTATAGAGTATGCTGTCATAACCTCTGTGAAATCATATATGTCATCATCATCAACCCAACCCAAACATAATTTGTTTTTTAGGGTGGGGGGCTGGGGAAGGCCTGACTTAACAGTTGAGTTTAGGAATCTGGCAATACCTCAGAACCAAATTCTCACTAACAAATCAAAATGTAATAAAGTGTACTTTCATGGAGTTGAAGACATTTGCGTAACTGTTTACAAACTGTGAGTAGATATGTGATCAGACTCAAAAGCAACTCCTACCAAAGGAAGTTCTTCTAAACATGGTTGATCAAAAATAACAGTTGATAAACTTCCGGTTCAAGAAGGTTAGCGTTGATCAGAGCCATTGGATTTCATACCTCAGTGGGCAGCTGCTTGTCACTACAAGTACTTATTTTTTGCATTTTGTTTTAGTAGTTGCATAGTTTTAATTTGTAATGGTTCAAATTTAAGGAGTTTGCTGGAATTGATTTGAAATAATACTCATTCAATGCAGTTTATTTGTTTTGGTGATATTTTTACAATCACATAATACTGAACCTGAAATTGTTGCCTAATCAGTTTGTTGACATGAAGAAAAAAGCTATCGACCAAAAAAAATGGATGCAAGGCTGTACAAGAGTAATATATTTTGCTCTTGCATGAGACACTTACCCCCATATATAGCACTCATCACACCACTTAAGGTAAATGACATTGCAAAGTTAAACTAGCATCAGTAGCTGCTAGTCAATGTCAACACAGTTTTTTATATAATCAGTGCCAATCATTGCTTAAAAGGCCATGATTAGTCGGTCAGGTTGGAATATATTCTGGCATCTTAATTTAGTATGGATGGTGTGGGTGGTATATAGCTATCAAATATAACTTGTTTATTTGCAGCTGCAGTAGTATGAGACACTTAACCCCATAAATGATATTGCAAAGTCTAAGTTATAAATATATTACTATTAAATATACGTTACATCCAGTATATTATTCTGCAATACCTCTTGTGGCCACTAGTCAATGTCAACACAGTTTGTATATCAGTTTGGTTAAAGATCATGTCTTGGGAGCTTTCTGTGTGTTTACTACATTGACTATCCCTGTTAGATATATTATGCTTAATTATATGGAACATAAAAAGTTTTGTTCAAAGTTACCTTGGTTTTGAAGCAATGATCGGGATTCAAATAAAGGCTGGCGTCTTAACTCCAGGATGGATGGTGGTGTGGGTGGTATAGCTTACAAATTTAAATTGGTTATTTGCAGTTGGGTATTATGCAACAATGTTTCATTATCTCTAGTTCTGACTTTTTTATGTTTTAGAGGTCACTCACTCTGTATGGCAGACTTATTCCGCAGTCACCAACACACATCATTACTTCAGCCATACAGAATCACATCCCAGAAAAGTTACTCAGTTGTATCAAGGCAAGTAGAAAGCTATTCGGATATTCATTAGAGAATCTGTTGCATTTTATTTTGTAAATATCCATCTGTGTTTGACCTTGTCATGAATATTGTGTGTTTCACATGCATAGAGATACTTTTTTTCATTTAAGTTTGTAGATAATTTAGAAATATGAAAATATACAAGGCCTCAAAATAAAAGTTAGAAAAGTTTCATAAACATTTTGGTGTTATTGTTGTTGTATGCTTTGTTTGCTGCATATAAAAGGCTTTAATTGGGACTAAATTATTCAATTATAACAAATGTTTCAACAACTTTTGGGAAGGGCTATTTTAGTAAATATTAATTGCTAAACATTCTTGCATTTTTTAATATGGTTCAATACCATATCGTCCATACTTTGTTAATCAAGACACCATAATTCCTCATGTCGTTGTTTAGATTTCCCGTAAGGTTGTGAAAACAATATCTCAAGATATCTCAGTAATTATTCCTTGCTAATTACCATATGTTATTAAAATAAAATTAATAGTTATCTAACTCTATCAAAATGAAAGCACCTCTGCAGCTAACAGCCACCATGTTCAAAGCTGGGTTCTTTACCTTACATCTGGGTTTTTTATTGATCTCTTGGGAGTTTCACAACTGGTGGCACCAGATAGTAATCAACGAGATATATTATTAACAGGATATCTCAAGAACAGAATGTTGAATTATAATCATATGTGGTGAAAATGTAGGATACTCAATCCCCTTTTGTTTGGTTTACAAGTCTTATGAACATTGTTAAGTGGGAAGGCTTGACATTTTTTTAACCCGACACAAACTATTTACTTACTATTTACTATCTTTCCAAATCTCCCTGTGCCCTGTGACTTTTAAATTCTCCTTTGATATGGCCTATGAGTATGACCTTTATCAGTACACTGTGACCTGCAAAATCACATTCAATCAATTCATCTTGTGCCTTTATTATTTACAAATACGTTACAATTTTGCACTGTGGTAACCTCAATGGTTTTGAAAGGAGAAGGTGGAATTCCTCCCATAGGGCATTGGGACAGCCTATCAACGACTCGCAATACAGACCAGATATTGCAAACATTTTCACAAAAAAACAATTTTAAACATAATCAGATCCTGAGCCGAACATATCTGGTTAATATTCAGGATTTTATCCACATTTCTATGCAGCAGTTTGTGATTTTGAATGAAGAGTCTTAAATATTAAACCAATAAATATTATTTTTCAGGATGATAACTCTGTTCTCATCAAGTCTTCAATCAAGGTCTTGGCTCTGATAACACAAGGAAGCGTCGAGGTTAGGGAGAGAATTGTTTCAGTAAAAAGTGGTAAGCTCTTGGATTGGGGGTGGGGGGGGGCTGAGGAGGGTGGTTCCTGTCCTCATAATCAATTCAAATACATTGATAAGCTGAAATAGTCCTTATGATGAAGCCTGATCACCATTGTAAAAAGTTATGAGAACTTTTACTTTGCAATTATGACATTTCCTGTCTAACAGATTTGGAAAGGATTTGCTCATTTCTAAGCCAAGACGATGACACAACTGTTGCTAACACTGCCCTCTGTCTATCGCATTGCTTTGAGGTCAAACAGGCTGCCACGATCCTTGAGGATACTGACATAGTAAGGATATTGCTAAAGAAGACCGATACAACAAATGCAACGATAAAGCAGAATAGCGCCATCGCTTTGGCAAAACTTGCAATGGGAAATCAAAGGTATATAAGCTTCTATGTTTACTTTATATTTTTGAGTTTTTTTTTAACCCCATCATAACTTGTTGCACATTTTAAAAGAATTGAAGATATGCCATGAAGCAATTCACTCTTGTAGCAGTGTCATTAACACATAATTGAAGTACATATAAATTCTTTATTAGACTTTGTAATAATATATGCGCTATAAAGTAATACCAATTAGTATACTTTTACTAAATTCCCCAGTGTGTAATGGGGAGGGGGTTATATCCCTGAGTTTTTGTGAGGGA
The DNA here is from genome assembly GCA_027574765.1 of Molpadia intermedia. Classification (NCBI taxonomy): domain Eukaryota; kingdom Metazoa; phylum Echinodermata; class Holothuroidea; order Molpadida; family Molpadiidae; genus Molpadia; species Molpadia intermedia. Next base: position 2,484 of record JAODAF010152988.1, on the reverse strand, counting down.
GAATGTGCCATAAATCATGTTTCCCTGTGTACCATGTTTGGCTGTCAGACCTAACAGTGTATTTCTGAGGGAAGCACTCAGACCCACCGTTAGGGGCTTCGTTCTGTTGACCTTGGCATGTTTGGACTTCAACTCACAACCTATGACCCCACCCCCTTGTAACAGAATATATTTCTCTGTGTACTATATTTAACTCTCAGAAGCTACAAAATCACATCTATGGATTTTTAATTTTAATTTCTTTCTGGGGGAGGCCTACCAGATCACCACCACAGGCTTCGTGACTTCAGGCATCACCCCGACAAAATTGTTAGATATGAATAGCATAACTAGTGGAGGTCTGAGCCAGGGGACGAGTAGATTGTTCAGGGGCGCAAGTCCATGAAAATAGCCCCAAAGAGCACAAAAAAGGGTGCCAAAATTGCTAAATTTTTCAAGCCAGGGTCAATGCTAGCTCTGCCACTGAGCATAATATCAAGGATAATATTTTCTGGTCAAAGTCTGGCATATGGTTATATTTTACAGAAAATGTATCAATTTTACTGATCTGTACAACGGTAGCAGATAAGCTGAAAACTAGATATTTATAATTTTCTTCTCTATATTTCTACACTACAGGCACCTTGAAAGACTCCGTGAACTGGGTGGCATAGGAATACTACACTCCTGCATGAAACACGTCAAGTAACGATCATTGTTTAAAATGATTTGATTATAAGCGCTACCAGAACATTGTACGACTCGTGAACTGGCATCAAACTATGTTGATTATTTGTCCTTAGACATCCTGTCCAAGTCTATCAGTTCTTATCTCCCATTCTGATAAGATTAACCATCATCCCATTATGGAGCTACAAGACACAACTAACAAGATGATTGCTAATAAACTGCTACTAAATACACACATGGCAGCTAGTGGATAGGTGGGTCAGTGGTATTGAGTGCTAATTGGATCACTGGGAAGTGTCGAAGGGGACAGGGGACAACTGTACATCTCCAGGTGATGTTACAACATGCAAATAGTTTTCATATATAAAATCTCAAAATCTATATAGTCCCCCCTCCCATCAACTTTGTATATATGGTATTGTATATTTCTGTTTTACCAACCAATATGGTTATGATTGTTCAGAACTGAAGGAAACATGTCATGGCATGAAAATATGTTATCAACCATCTATTATTTACCTTTTCATTTCATATTAACATTTCATAAAATGATTTTTGAAGAGATTTTTCTCAAACTACTGTATATATGAAAGTTCATTTCAGAAATACAGATCTTTGCATTTGTTTTGCTCTCAGATCTTATTGACAAACATTAGCAATTGTTTTCATTTCATTGCATCAAGATCTGATTTAGTGTGAGAAAGTAGAGTTTCTTATGAAACCCCTCCCTACTGCATGATGATGACCCAAGCCAAGTTCTGATATGTTACATTCAAATGGAAAAATAACCATATCCGAAGTTCAGTACGTAGTAGATAATCAGAAAGATTGCATGTAAAGCTGGCTTTCTATAGAAATTCATGTTTCACGATTCACCTGTCACATGTGCGTCACGCGTCATGCATGGCTTTCTATTGAAGTCATTAAATTAGGTTTCAGTTCACTTCACGCTGTCCAGTGGGTGGTACTGATGGATACTTCTGACGAAGAAACCTTAGAATTACTGCTACTATTAAAGGTCTGTAGAAGAAAACGAAAGCGTAAATGAACCAAGTGGTGTTGTGAACATTTTGAACTGTGTGACACACTCTGGAGTTACATCGATCGTACCACTATATACTGGATGTACTGGATCATCCGGAGCCAGATTTATTATTCAATTATTTGCGAATGTCCTATCAAAGTTTCGACGTAAAAGACTTGCACGTAAATGAAGTTATACATTGCAATACACCCGTCACCACACATGTCACACTGAACAAGCTCATTGTTTGATTCATGCGTGAAACGTGAATAGAGGTGAACATTGACATGTGAACACCTAAGGGAAGGGCGGTATAGAAATTGATATGTTGATTTTCCTATTCATGCGTGACACGTAAACTTCAATGGAAAGCCGCAGTATTCACACCTATACTGTGAAAGCTTCATAGCGATGGGGTGGTTGTGTAACAACCACACTCTCTGTGAACATAGGCGTACGGGGCCATTTGAACCCATTTCAATTTTTTATTTATTTTTTTTTTGGGGGGGGGGCAGAACTATTCTTGCCCGAATTTTAAAACGCTGCCCAAATCATGTATTGTTACTGTCTAAGCGGAACGCCAGCATCGGTTGGTGCGGAGCGTGGACATTTTTGAAAAAGGATACCTCCAGATCGCCGGAAATGATCCCAGGTCATGCAAGTTGCATCTAAACAACATCCTTTATTTTTGATGAATATGTGAATTGTAGTATCTGTTTTGTCAAGAAATGTATCGTTTCCGACTTTCCACACAAATTTCAATAAAAGTGAAAATTACGCCAACCACGTTA
>JAODAF010152987.1:0-16997 GCA_027574765.1 Molpadia intermedia | reverse complement strand
GGGGGGCGTTACAACGCCAAAACAATGGAAGGGGTGGGGGGGGGGGCGTTACAACGCCAAAACAATGGAATTGATGATCGCCTTTACGCATCTACACCCCACCATTCTAATTTTACACATTTCTTTTTATCGAAACATTTAATCAAGTCATTAAGTCATTAAGTCGTTCCGGTCTTCAGATTTTGATGAAACGTTTAAAATTCAATGATATCAATCGTATGCAGGCTTGTGACATGCATATTAAGTATACGATATGGTCGGTACCAGTATTGCACTGTAGAAATTCAAGAGTTCAATGTATCAGTGTATTCGTTAACCAATCACGAGTCATGAAATCTTATTATTAACAACATTCGTCAGCTATGACAGTTGAATGGGCAAAATTATATATTGTTGTTGGTCATGTTCTCAGGATTTCAGACGAAATAAAGCAATTTCATCAGTCTTCTTTTTACAGAGTATGCCATTTACTGAATGTTTGCCTGACAAAGAGCCTCAATTCATCCGGTGCCGTATTAAACACGTTTTAAATAAAAATGGGCATTAGGCATTACAGTGTTACTACGAACTGCGTAACGCGATACCAATCGTACATGCCTAACACACCGTGACTCCGTATAGGATTTTCTCGTGACGTCATAATTTTGTTAATGTCAATTTGCCCGGCAGCCGAAATGGCCTGCGCAGGCTGCGCAACAGGAGTTATACCGTACTGCGCGTGCCCGTGTTCAAGCAAGTACGCTATACTTACAGTAGTAATGCAGTGCGTGCCTAAATACCTGCCGGAGATGTGACGTCACTGTAAACCTATAGAGTATTGTGGACTGTGGGAGGCCATAGTAATAGTCAGCCGCATATACAGTGCACAAATCGAATGCGGCTGGTCACGCTGACGTCGCCTCCAATTTTTTTGGCAGAAAAAACAGACTGTATCATCTGTATGCATGCTCATTGGTTAGAGTATCCGCTTTCCAGCCGGGAGGACCGAGATGGATTCATGTCAGAGTCATTCCAAATACTTTAAAAGCGGAACGTGCTTCTTTCTCGCTTGGTGCTCAGCATTTGGAGTAGGGTACCAAAGGAAGCGGCCTGGCTGTTGTGCCCTTATAGTGGCGAAACTTGTAAGCGTAGGAATAACAAACTAGACTGCATGCACCCATACGTATAGGCCTACTATCTTCAGTTGTTTTCTGCCAAAATGGCGTCGACCACTATAAAAGCCCAAATGAGCGACTAGACCCATAATCCTACACCGTACGTCTATGCCTTCCATTACTCTCTTTATTTCCAACATCATTATTTAAATTTATAACTAAAACACACGTTCAATATTACCCCATATTTTCTAGTTCGCATTAAGTTAAGCTCGGTTCAGTATTCTAACGTAACCATAGGAACATTAATATTTTAATTTGCTCATTAATATCCATTTTTATTATAGTATTGTTACTTTAATCTGATTGTGAATAATGTTTATTACGCAGAACGCAGTTCATAAACGAAACGTTTTATAATTTAAATTCACATTAAATCTCATCATGAAGTTTTCATAGCTTCAAGTAAAGCGAGTCTCTCTTTAACTGATGAAGGTCACATAAGGACGTTCTACTCGCGCTGAATAAAAATAAAGAGCGAGAGGAAATGCTCTAAAGGCCAATGATCGATGCTTTCCCAAAAGAATGTCAAATGTTTCGGGTGACAAGCTTAACGATGTCTGTGCGATGTACGGTTACGAACGTGACATAAGTACGGAAGCCTTTAGGTCTACTCGAGTTCAAGATCGCTATACAAATATAAACCAATACGCTCAACTACACAGTAGCAATGATACGTTTACGTGGGCTTGGACTAAAAGTGGGTTGACTATGTGGGTTATATTTTGGGATATTTATGAGATGATGGAAACTTGTTAGCCCGAATCTCATTGAGCGCACTGAAACTTTACTAACGAAAAATTATTTTAGAACAGCGCGTAAAGGATTCCATACATACACGTTGCTAAGACCACAGATAATATCTAAGACAAGAAGTGACAAATTGAAACTGAAGGGCTGTCAGTGTTACCTCGAGCATAAGTGAGGCTCGTGGCGTAGTTTCATTCGATCACGGAGAAATTGTACAACGAATTCTTATTTTAATAATAAATCTTTTGTAGAACATTTTCAAGAAGTTTTCAATCTCTGCTCTACCTTTAGGGACATTTAGCCAAAAATATGAATATGTGAAGTTCAGCGATTCAAAGCTCTACATAAGTTGTATACAGCATGAATGTTTAGAAAATTAAATACTAGTAGAATTGCAACTTACAGTATCTTCCAATATTTGGACAAATATATTATGAATTGAGCTTGTAAGAGTCAATCGCCCAATAACGAACTTTATTTGCACGCGTCTGCAGCATTTAAGCAATATTTGTTCTATTCATTTCCTTTTTATTGCAACGGGCTTTTGTATTGTTCGCCACTCACCCTCCCCTTAGATTGAAGCTTTCAACCAGGCTGAGCAACGTGTGCCACCGGGGCCACCCTTCACATGAAAGCTGATAAACTAACAAATTTTACCAAGATTAATATTTCATGATGGTGTAAATTTGTGGAGAAATTTAGGAAGGTTGGTCCACTTCAGGTCAATGAAAAGGTGACTGAACATGAAACATTCTCTCCTCGACCAGGAGATAGCAAAGGACTCGAAAGGAGTTATGATACAATCGTCACCGGCCAATGGACATGTCCACCATGTTTGATCAACCACGTTCTCAATGACCGAGCGTGGTGGAGACAGATTCAGACAATGGAGGTGCCTAAACTAACAAAATATATCGTCCGTTATAAGTTCTCTTACAAGTTGCCCATATGCTTGTCCATGGCATCCAGAACAATAAACCATGGTGAAACTACGTAATCGGCCCACGACCTTCATTCGTTTAACATCCACTATTGTGTATATGGTGATATGAAATCCTTCTTGTTACCAGAATAGATCAGTTAATAACACTTCAATGAGTTGCTCATCAGGTTAGAAATGAAACCCAGAATGTAGCTTATGTACCGAATGGCATTCTTCTGATTTCCATAATATGAATATCTGTACAGCCCAATGAGTTGATAAACAGGTTACAAATGAAACCCTGAATGTTGCTTATATACCCGGGTACCGATGACATTCTTCTGGTCACCAGAATATGAACAACAAACAGCTCAATGAGTTGATAATCAGGTTAGAAATGAAGCCCAGAATATTGCCTATGGAATCGTTGTAATTTCTAGGAGGCGCACGGTTAATACACAGTGTGTCGAGTAATATGGACGTGTGTTGTTAAATCGCGTACGTACACTGTACATCGATGTATTTTTTATTTTGAGCAAAACGACTTAATATCCTGCCAAATGCCACGAGAAACAAAAGCCAATTAAAATAAATAAACCAAAACATAAATACAAAAAAATGTGCTTGTCGTTTAACCAAAGAAAAAACTATTTTAACCACGTTTGCTTATTTAGAGGTATTCCATTTGTATTAAAAATCAAATATTAACTATTCATAATATTCAGATATTAGGCGGAATGTTTGTTTCTTAGAATATCACTTAGGCAAGCCCATGAACTATTTGCTATTATCTCCCGAATTAAAACCTCGGAGAGGCTAACTATGCACCAGCAAGCTTGTGCAGTGTGCATAATTATTATTTTCCTTGAGAACCCTTTCGCCATGTTGAGGGACCTTTCATCACCCCACTTCCCGATTCCGCCGTGTGTGGTTAACAGGATTTCTGAAAAGAAGCTTAACGATGCATTTGGACGAAACTTGGTGGGTAGGCTGAGTATGGTACGTGGCAAGGACGAACTGGCAACATTTTCATGTAGAACCGGGTCCGCTCTGGGTGTTTGGGTCCGATTCCTTTTGTTGGTATCTCGAAAACGTCTCAATGGGACAAGAAACAATTGATCTTTGTGCGCCCCTGATACCGATCCAACTTATGAATTGAACTAAACCAGATCATAATCATTATTTATGGTTCAAGAAACAAGTAAATATATTTTGGTAATGATCCGGGTCTGCCCCTGGTGATGGGTTCGCCTTTTTTATGACTTTGGTTTAAACTTGGTTGATGGGTTAGGCCTATATATGACACAAGACCAAATTCTTTACATTGCCCTGAAGATTGACCCAGATCAGATCCAGAGTCCGGTCGATCAGCTACAATAACTGTTTCTTATAGCAATTAGATACCTCTAAAAACGTCTCAAAATGTTATGGATATTGGGTAGGTAACAAGGTCGAACTGGAATAAGTTTGTGAAGATCAGGGTATGTTCCGGGTCATTGGTTCCGGCACTTCAGTGCTGAATGTGGATGAGTTGTGTATATGACACAAGGACAAGATCGTTACATTTTTGTCTTGGTCGAAAGGTCATTTAATGGGTCAAGTGCATTAACCCTACAACCCATATATTAACGTAGAGGCCAACACGTGTTTACTTGTTCACGCGTAGCTCGTCGATGCGCTACTTACGTAACCCCTGGAATGTGTACACAATGGGTCCAGGTGACACCGTTGGGGCCATTGGAATGCCGCTGGGTCGTTTGTCGACCCAAAATGATTTAAAGGGTTAAACAATACAAATTTCTATGCTAAGTCATTTTATTTAATTATAAATTAAAATGTTTCCGAGATATCAGCAGAGGGCGGTATATATGTATGCGCTCTATACCCTTGCTAGTTTTAAAAAGAAAGAACCCCCCCCCCCAACTCACTTGGAAGGACGTTACTGGTAATGGTCGTAAATCCAACTATTAAGGCTTCGTTAAGTTAACATATCCTTACCTGTAAACGCTCTTTTATCATTTCTTGAAACATTCAAATTTATTGAAATAAAAATCATATTATACAAAGCTTTTTATCTCGAATTAAATTGTTCTCTTATCTACGTGACCAACATACTTCAAAAAGACCTCCGTTTTTAACGTTTTGACTCCACAAACTGCGATTGGGCGTCAAGGTATGACGTCATCAACTATTACCTTACCATGTATTTTCTGGTATAAGAAACAACGTCCTTCGTAAAGTATCCAATCCAGCTTTATTCTACCGGACTTTTTTTACGTGTAAAAGAGATTTTTTACGATCAATCAAATGCACATTAAAAAGGACCTATAGGGTGATAGGGCTTATCAGACGTCCGTGGCGATAGTAAATGTTTGGCCACAGCGGGCAGACACCAAACAAACACTCCCTTCTGGGAGACCGATAGTCCGAAGTGATAACGAGATCTGTTCCAAACTGTCGGACAAGCGGAAGACTTCACGTCAAATTGAGTCCTAAAATATTCAACTATATCATCCGTACATAAAAGGAAAATTGGTGAAAAAAGAAATTTTGTGATTAGGATTTTGATGTCGATGGAGATTATTTTTGAAGGATACGAAAAGTGAATTAAACTTTATTATTCAGGAATTTGGATATGTGAATATGTTATTAGGAACACTAGCATGACACTATGCCTATCAAATTTATAAGCAATGTTAGTGCAAGCACGCTCTACATCTAATACAAAAGCTTAGTAACAATACTAAGAGTGTTTTCCATAATTATTCATTGGTAAAAATATAAGCACAAAATCTCACTCATCATAGAAATTGAATGGAGAGATATTTGTTTTATACATTTGTCAAAATAGTAATAACATGCTTGTTTAACCGTGCTAACATTTGCATCGGTTATCAAAAGGATTTGATTCGGTTATTTGCTGTTTTCGACGTTCATTTACACATTGTTTCAAGAGAAGAAATCCATGATTGGCATTTTATGATTTATAATAACTTATATTCTCCTTTTCACAGTTGCTACATTGCTTAATAACGATAACCGTTCGTGTTTTGAGAGTAAAATAAACCTTCATCTTTGTTTGAGAATTCAATTAAATCAATATTGACAATCGTTGGAGTTAACTGGTGATTGATACTCTGAACTAACAGATGGCTCGTCGAATCATCTAAGTAAATCATTCCCTAATAACAACGATTGTAAAAAAGGTCTAACCGGATTCCACTTGTTGAAGTTTACCCGGCAAATAAACACATCGTTAGCTTCTATGAAGTCATTGATAATTATAGGAAATCATTCTATTCAACCAATCAGAGAACGTCTGGACCATAAACAAGTTTTGAGATTCGTAATTATGTACGTAGAGGTATATAGTGGATTTTTTATTAAGCAAAATCCAATCGAAGGTTGTAGATATTTTTGGCTATCATCTCGATAACCAAATAAATTGTGTTATTCCTTAATTCTGTAAATGAGAAATGTTATCAATCTTGCCAAATATTTTTTATTGAAAATCGAGTGATTTACCATTTTTAGCGGTGTGGATTATTTAAAAAGAAACACACAATGGCAGTGGAGACAAAGACTGAAGGAATGCCAACGTAAGTTCTTCCTAATTATTTTTTTAAATCATATAATATTTTTAATTTATTTTGTATAGAATTATGTCAATATTATAATAGTCCGTTTTGTATATTATTTTATTTGTCATTATTAAAACTAATGTATTGACTTCAAAGCAGTATTCGAACATATTTTATTCTACACACAGCTTTTTTTAAAACCTGTCCCCGCTCGTAATGTACAAAATCTTGTCAAAATTGGACTGTAGTGTAAAAGCACAACAGTTAGTACGTTATTGTTTTAACCTAGACTTTTTTTCTAATCTTCATTCTGTTCTTTTTTATATCATTTCTTCTTAATAAATTAACTGTAAAAATCCAACGTGCGATCTAAATTCCTTTGAGTTAAACTTCACTTTTGGAAGAACGATAAAAATAATTAATCTTAGAACTTATTTTCGCTCCTTATTTAGAGTGAATAACGTTTAACGAAATAGAAGAAACTAACCTCTCGTTCCTTTCAAGGAAGTTTGAGTAGTTTTATAATATTATTATATATTTTAAGATATAAGTTCAACAATATATACGTTATACGTTAAGGAAATGTGACACATAACTGAACGGCTTTTTCCAAGCTTTCAAGCAATTTGAAGTAGTTGTAATCACTTAAAATAAACATTTGAACTATTGATTAATAGTTTACTTATGTTTAAAATATCTCAAACATACCAGGCTGCCTTTTGAACTCTGCAGAAGTAAGGTAACTTTGGATATGATCAGATTCAACACAGGTTGTTTACTCACAATGATTTTAATATTTTGAAGTATGCACTTGTAAAATTAATTTGAATTTTTTTTGACTAATTAACAATTGTCGTAATAGTTTATTTAAGACTGATCACCCTTTCCCTTTGTAATATTATTAAAGATCTAAACGTTTTTCAGGACGAATTTACTCTTACTACTAAAATTATTAGAATTTCAATCACGTTTATTTAATATTGAATGTGGTTTAATTTAAAATCTCATTTTCAGAGTAGTGGTCAACCATTATGCGAATATTCTTTTTATTTGTATGAACTATTGTATTAAAACTATTTCAGCCAGTGAAAACCTTGAATTGCAAATATTTTAAAGGTTCAGCCTCAAATATTTTCTATATTTCTGATATTTTTTTTATAGATTATATTTTGTAGTTAATAGATAACCTATATGCCATTACACATGGACTTTATTACTGACGTGGAAAGTATGTTTCTTAATAAAATGTTCTTCTTTTCCAAAGAGGATGTTTTCTCTGGGTATGGAAAAAATAAACGTCATCCTTATAATTTAAAAAAAAAAAAATTATATTAAAAAATATATATATAAAAAAAATAGGTAAGCGAATAAAATTAATTTTAAATAGCTTCAATGTTATCTTCGGACTAAGTTTCTACTACTAAATATACAGTGAGAAATACTCGAAATACGGTTAGAAACCATTCTTTTATCGAGTGACATTTCACTAGTTTAGGAGAGATAAGTTTACTCAAAGAGAGTGAAATGTTATTATGAAAGGAATTACATTTTGCTCGATAAAATGTAACCCATCATCCCCCTATTCTTTTAGTGATTCCCACTTCCTTATTTAAAATCATTATTTGACCGGTCAAACCTTTGTATTTGGTTAATTTTAACTTTACATTTAGATTTATGAACATTACAGCCTAGATTTGTTGCTATAATTTTGTTATATACTTCAAGGGATTGCGAATCGAAGCTTATTTAGAAAGTGACGTGAATATAACACAACCCCGTTTAAGATTCCACATGCATAGTATTTACTTGGGTGGCCTACTTCTGTAACGTGTTCATAATTAAACAATCTCTTTTGAGAAATTTCAAGCTCAAATTTCTGTCTCTGAAACTTCAGCTTAGATTATTATTTTTTGTATGCTATCCACTGACGGTTAATTTAAATTTCAAGGACTAAAATGACAATCTGCCACGAATAAAAGTTACTGATTCCACTAGGACCCCAACCCATGTCAGGAGCACACTGTTCAAAGTATTATATATATATATATATATATAATGAATGACTGAATAATGACTACATCGACAATGACCATGAAAGGAATTATGATTTATTTGCAGATTTTAGTCGATATACTAAGGAGAAATTCTACCCAAGTACTGGCACCTTGCCTTTATGAACAAGGGAAATAATTTCCCTTGTTATATATATCTACTAAAATCTGCAAATAAATCAAATTCCTTTTGTTATATATATATATATATAATTTTTGAAAGGCATATGTTGGTGAAAAGCAGTTTTTTACTTATATATATACGGAATAATGAATGAGTAATGATTATACCGACAATGCCAAACACAACGAAATGAATTTGATTTATTTGCAGATTTTTGTCGATCTTAAGGAGAAATTCGACCCAATTTATGAACAAGGGAAAGTATTTTTGAATATCGGGGAAAATTGAGTACGAACAGGACTCGAACCTGCATCTGTTGCTTTAACTGCCTATTTATGACACAAATAATACTCTATAGACCAACAGAATGGTCTACGAAAGCGTTAAAATAAATGAAATTAATAGTCACATGGCAATATCCGTTAAAAACAACTCACGCGCTATAGAGAATGATTTTTTTTATCATCATTATAGACCCTACATATATTCATGTGTAAAAATGTATTTTAATGTGTCATAACTACCATGGTTATGAATCCCCAACAGGTGAAGGTGTGATAAGCTTTGTTAGGAGGTTGCAACAATCTCCGAACGGTTATATTTTCTTTATTTCAAGCCAAAAACGAAGCTGTCATTTAATGTTTGGACTAGATGTCTAAACCGTAAAATGCCAAAAGGTACATCATTTCGGTAATAAATCAACATGTTATTTCCTTTGAAGGTTCAATCGCCCAGGCCCGTAGTTAAACCAGCAATAAGTTACTGATTTACAGTCAGCCGTCGGCAACTTCATAAACCATCCTCTTTTAGGGCTGGCTATGAAAATCTACTAGTCATAAAGTCATTTTACGCCTTCATCTTGACACGGCATCCGAAATACTGCACATTAATTTCTTAGTGTATTGACTTTGTGAAAACGATCCTCCCTAGCGGTTGTTTTTGCAGTTTGTAAAGCCTTACATCGACGCAAAAGCGGATCGCGTCTAGATAATTTACTTCGGTACAGCAAAAGATTATAGTAAAAAGAATATAGTTAAAGTAAAATTATTTCGATATTTATTTGTATTTTTTCTAAAGAATTGACTTTACAGAAAACATTGGCTCTCATATTTGGCAGCCTGGTGGGGACTAATTTACCCACGGGCCAAAACGATTGTTTGCGCCACTGCCCGGAATTACTGTTAAGTTATCCATTCGAAAATTAACATACAGGCTACAATATACATGTATACTCCATTTATACATTTTTTTATTAATTTTTTCTCTGTATTGTGTAAAACCTAACGCAAATAAAATACCATCCCTTTTCGTGTTACAAGCAATCTTTCAACATAAAAGGTGCGTATATTTCGGAATACGGGGATTTAGTGAGGTATTTAAACCACTTTATCTACGAGCCTATATTATATACAATATTTCACGTCATTTTATAGTGTGTCAGTTGCATATACTTTTGTCTAAGGAATATTAGTAGGCTATACCAGCAGTTTATAGACTATATAGTTCTAACATGCCAATAGTACTACTATGTCACAACACACCATAATAACAAACACGATTATAAAACTATATATCTTACAAGGTCAAGATAATGAACAATACACATCAGTTGGTTCTGAATATTTTTAACACAAAGGACCAGTTTAATGGTTTGTTTTGCCCAGGCAACTACCGGGTTACAACGGGTGGCGACCGGGTGACCTAAGCATGGAACCCGCGTTGTGTGTTCTATCGCGTGGAGTTTAGTTTAGTAGTAGTGTACAGAGAAAACGATTTTTTTTATAGTTTTGAAAAAGTAAGGACGAAAAAGAATTATTTTAATAAAAATTAATACATCCGAATACTTTAAGAGGGGATATGCAATGGCGTAGCTATATATGATGACAGTACTACAGTCCGTTATTATAAGAGAGGTGAACGGATAATGTCTCAAATTTGTGAGCAATGTTATGCTTCACAAGTTATTAAAAAACATTGCGAAGTACAGTGAACCGTGCAGAATAATGAACATGTGACGAACACCCCCAAAACACAAAACACCCCAAGCATAATGAGAAAAAAAGTAAGTACGGTATACATGTTACATATGCTTCACAAGTTTATTAACAAAAAGGTGAAAAAGAGGATATACATGAACAGTTGAAGCAACAGCAATAGGACCACCCACAACCTTCACCTTCTCCCACAAAAATAAATGAATGTACTCCATATGCGTAAAAAACCAGGCCATCGGTGGTGGAGGTGGGGGTGTATAGCTTTATGCACAACAGAAAGCGCCCAACATTTTCAGCTCGATAATATGAGGTATTATTTTACAAAAATCTCAAGGTGGTTTAGTTGCTTTTGAAATCTTATTTTTTTTGAAAAATTATTATTATTTTTATTATTTATATATTTTGTGCACCCTTAACTTTAGCAATGTAATAATTTGCATTTCCAGAAACTATGCCCCAAATGTCATAATTTATTACTATCGAAGATATATAGACCCTTATATAGAATGACAGCCTACCCTCTAAATGGTAACTGCAGAACTAAATCATTGGTCCGCTAATTCCGACCCGTTCCGATATTTTTTATTGCAAATAAATATTTTGTAACAGTGTACATGAACGGAACAAGCATAAGCGTGGAATGGAATTATTCTGGAGTACCGTTTAATGATGCCTATTACCGTAGGCCTATATGTTATCATACAATTGCGCCATATAGGCCTACATACCCACGCAATAAACATTTGTCTTTCGATTGCAGACCCTGTATTCAGCAAGTTACAATGTTCTGGCACTTGAAACGAAATTTCAAGCATTTTAAAGTAAAAATCAGATACAGAACAGTTGGGTACATAGCCTATATATACTACACAATTATGGGTAACATTTTGTCTATTTTGCATAATACTTTACATTGTTTTACCACATTAGGTTACCGTAGCATTCGTCTGTATACTCAACAGAATGTATACAATAATTTGGCAGTATAATATCTGGCATTTTGGAAGAGAACTTCTGGTCATTTAATAAACCACAAATGTTACAAGTATTTAAAATGATAAATATAACAGACAGAGAAATAGTCGTTGGCTTACGAGCCCGAAAGCCCTGAACATATTTTTACTGCCGTATAATAAAATCAAATTTTAAAACTATTCATAGTAGAACATTTGTAAAATGAATTCTTTAAATAATCTGTTTTCATTCACCATTTATGTCATGTTCAAGATTCTACCAGTCGGATTTTTGTTTAGTATTATATGTGACTCACGCAAGTACTTTCTACACTAACAAACTTTCGGTCATGAAGCCAAACATCATTGAAGGAAAAAGGAGAACATGGTCCCAATGAATTCGTCGTCGATCTCGCCTCCTTCCCTCACTTTTCTCCAATCCAAGGAGAAACCAGATCAAACTCATACAGAATTTAGAGGTATTTATAAATAATAATAGGGCTCATATTGATTTATCATATATAGGGGCACATAATCTTTTTTCGCGTGGTTTCAAGTTGTATGTAATCCTTATTATTTTTTTAGTTGTAAAATGAAAAAAAGGGAATATTTGCTCAGTTTTTACAGGTTTATGTTACTTTGTCCGTGTACCGGTACATCTAACAAAATAGTACCATACTTTGTCACATGGGCAACAATGTGCATGCGATATACAGCCTCGTGCCGTGCCTAAATAATAGACAATAACTGACTCAGTTCTCAACCCCCATCCGTCAGCCTGTATCGGGCTCAAAGTCATTGATCACTATTAAAGGGACTAAAGACACCCATCCATTGGAGGGTGAGGTCCGGTGTAGCATGTGGTGAGTACCGTAAGTCGTTTCAAATTAATTCGTAACCGTAAATATTCTACCATGTTCGCTGTATCGATCGTTGGATAGTTTTTCACATCGCGTCATACTCTAAATATAAAGTTCTGTAAACGAATTGTAGACATGTCATCTTAAATAAAATACAATTATTTCATTCTGTTTACACATTTTTAGCTTTATTCCTAATACACTCTGTATCTTTCAATAATAGAAGGAAAAGAAGAATAGCCCTGTTTATGCATTCATCGTTAACAAACAAATTTACAAACATTTATAAACAATAAAATAATGTGAAATAATTCTCCTTAAATAGCGTCGTAACGCAAATATGAAATAACAAACAGACACCTAAAGACCTACAAATCAGCAAGCCTACCCTATCTAGAAAACAAACAGGTCGTGACAGGCCGAAAAGGCATCCTTTAACTCTTGGAAAGTTAAGGTCGTATTTTTAACAGATTTTCTATTATATTGATTATATTTTTATATGAGAATAGCTCATTTTAATGCAGGGTTCAAAGTTTTAATTGGCATATCTTTGATTCAATCGATAGTTTATTACAGAAAGCTTCTAACATCTGTGTCTCATGTCCTTATAAAGTCACACTTTGGAGAAAATGGAATAAGAAAAGTGAATGACACTATTTCCAGGGGAAAAATAATAAGCGTTCTGCATCGACCTAATAAATACACGTTGTATGTTTGCACATTTATCTTTCATTCTACACGATATGTTGGGTTTTTTTACAACGGATTATAGGTTCCTAGTGTGAATTGCTTGGAATAAGGCTTAGACTCTGAACCCTGCTTGAAGTTATAATTATTATTACATTCGTACAAGGAAATTCTTGTCGTCAATATTACGTCACTATATCGACGTCTCTCAGTTTAACGTTACTGTTGTGGTGTCGGCAGGTTGTAAACTGCCATGACTGCTATCCGATGATTCGTCAATCGATATTTCCAGGAATCAACAGAAGAGATTAAAATAAAAGAAAACATTTATAGAAAGGTATGATACATAAAAAACAATCCATTTAGATGCAGTTCCTTAAATTATATATTCATCATGTAATACAGTTCACATAATATGATTTATATAGTATTATATTAGTATTATGTTTATATATATTAGTGGCTTATTTCATTTAGGTATCAGCTATATTTACGTCCATTTTGTCGTTTAGGTATACATTGACTTTTAAGACTACATGACCTTGAACAAGCAGCAATTTAGTTGGGTTGGACGATAGCTCTGGAAACAAGTTGAATTTAGGGCTTGTCATTTACCGATGTCAATTAACCACTACCACCTCGAATCTAATCGCATCTAATCGCATACCACAAGGTCGTCACACCTAGTTAGATTATATCCAACCCTGCTGATTATGGAATAATTAGCAGTAAATTGATTCGCAATTACGCTCTTAGAAATGTGACATAGGTTAAACTTACTCGTAATTAAAGTTAATTTGACTTTTTGTTTAGTGTTCTTATGAACAAACATTTATAAGTGAAATTAACAAGTAAAATTTACTTTACTAAATGTAATTTCTTCTCTGGTAGTTAGATAAATTTTACTTAAATGTGTTCTTATTTTACTTAACCTATGTAAACATTTATGTGAGTGTACTGTATATGGTATTTTTGACGGCCTGGATTCGGGTAAACTGGACTTGGCTCGGACTCTGGTAAGCTGGACTCGGACGGACTAGGACAAGCTGGGTTCGGATTTGGCTCGGACTGACGCCCTCTGACTATTTATAGAATAATTAGCAGTAAAATAGTGATTCTAGTTTGTGTGTTATAAATAAAATTGCATCTATTGCATGTCATTCTTGACCTCTGTATTCGATGCTCAAATGTAGTAAGAAATAATTCATAGCTGCCAATTATGAAGCGTTTGACCACATTTGTATCTCTTTCGCTTTATTTCAGAGAAGGCAAATCTGTCATACAAAAGCTCATTTCTTCAGTAGCTATATCGTAATGGGTCATTAGGTTGGACTACAGGACCGGGTAGATTTCGTTTAATTGTACATTAAAACACGTTCTATGTTACTTAACTTGAAGGTGGCAATCCAATGTACCAGCTAACAATATGTTCGGCACATGTCGGACTATAGTAAAACGCTGCAATATAAATATAATACATTAGAGGACAAATTATTTATTTTATATTGTTGAAATTGGGGATTTAGCGCCAAATGGCGATCGAGTTGAGTAATTTCCCACTTTTACCCATATACCATAAAAAATAAAAATCAAGCAATTTGTCTCGATTTACTTTATTTTGTTCAATATTTTTAAATCGTAGTGGAGAGAAATTTGTGAATCCGAAAATCGTAGTGGGTGGGGATGCTTTTCAACATAAATGTGGCCTAACGTGAATTTTTACACCTCACTATACATCATACATCGTTCTCCCTTTACCAATACCACTGTTCATTATAGGACTGCTGGATTTTTATGACCATTTTGGATTTGGGGGGTCAGTATTCTAATGGTGGTGTGTAGCTCAAATCCTCTAAATACTATAAATCCACAGTTGCCCCATGATTTTTCTTAGTGCTTGCCGTCAATTTTTAAACTTATTTTAAGTGGCTATTCTTGGCAACAGTTGCCATTGATGCCAACAGTTGCCATATTACAACGCTGGTGGTATTGCTTACTTGTGGTATAATATTGGGTTTAAATGCAAAACAGTTAACTGTAGTTTATTTAATTTATAGTTGTTTAATGCCCTTCATTATTTCGAAATTGGATTCAATTGCAGAGAATGATATTCCTATATTTCTTTTAAAACCAAAACTATTCTGTCATTTTTCAAATATATTTCATTACTTAAATCTTTATAAAGCATTTAACCTTTGTAAACCTGTATTACAAAACTTTCAATATAAATATGTGTAAAATTTCTCGCGTTGGTAATGTTTGATTTGTAGCGGCTGAAACATTTCTAATTGAAAATGCACGCTAGTTTATTTTCCCGCCACAATATTCCCGCGAAGGGCATTGGAAACATCTGCAAGATTTTTTTTATCCCCTGGGTAAGGAAACCAAGTGAGGTTGAATTGAAATGTGTATCAAGCCGGAACCCAAGTGAGGATACGCGCCACACCTTGTGATGGAATCTGGCGGCTGCTTTCCACGCAACACAATGGGGTTCTGATCACCACAAATGGGGTGGACAAATCGTCTCGCTCAGCGCATTTTAATTATTCTGGGTCCAAATCATTCCACCAGCAGCTACTTTGGGTGGGGTGATGGTGGGGAGCGGTAGAGTTAGTTGAAATAGCCTATCTTTATTTACTTCGTTACCGGTAATTTCTTATCTGTCCCTTACACTATGCTCTTAATTTTGTGTGAGATTATCGACACCATGTGGCATGAATGCTACAAATATTTTTTGAGGGAATGGAGGATTTACCATACTAAGTCACATGCACCATGTGGGTATTGTAATAAACTCGCTTGTTTTTGACTTCTTGTTTTTTTATGTCCTGTATATGCTATCTATTATTTTAATGTTTATACAAAATGCATTGAATTGAATTGCCCATATCTTGATATGGTTAAAATGACGTTATGGACAAACCCCAATTTAATTAAATCGATAAAACCCAATTAGCAATCAGTCGATAACACAGTTTATAGTTTATTGTAAGCAAAATGAAAAATGATCACTATTATATTACAATAATTTAACCTAAATTTGTGTTATTATGTATGTGGCGTCATATAGGCTGTGAACGTTATTATTGTTATCTTACCTTGGCTTTTTGCTTGCCATATTTTCTGTTTGGAAACTCGTTTACCTAACAGGTTGCGAAATAATGTTGCTAAAACAATATAATACGTTTGAGGGATAAAGAGAGATAACATCAGGCTCGGTTGAGCCCCTTTGTAGGTCCTAGAAAATTGGGTTAGAAAATTGTGTAGACCTATTATAGAGCTTCAAAAGGAGCAAAACCTGAACGTTTAATTATGATAGTTATTAATTATGACTTACAAAGTAGTTTCTTTCTTACGTTCTCCAAGTTTTCATAGGCCCCATGGTTTTCGCTACATTCCCTGCATTCCTACGTCCCTATATATTGGATAATACGGGCCGGTATTGTCATCCTCTATTGGATAATACGGTACGGGCCGGTATAACATTTAGTATATAGTCATCTTTAAATACATGATCTTAGCCAAACGAAAAGCAACGTTAACGACTATGGCTAATATAATCATGTACTTGATACTACCGCACTGTATAGACCCTATACCTAGGCTACAATACAATCACAGAATCAATATTTACTGCAATATAATAAACAATTTATAATCCTGATAACACTATATGACATAATAAACTCATAATCGGGCAATAATACGCTTCAATAATAAGTTCAAACTAATTTACCAATCGATTGCGAATCTTAAACAAGAGGGCAATCCATGGAGTTGCTGATCTCATCGTCAAATTTCTAATTTAATCCTTAATTAGACGTTTTTTGTGCCACTACAACTCAATTTACATCAAGTGTTCTTTTGTCCTTTAACCTTGAGTTGTGACCTTTTTTTAAAGTGTATCTTCATTGCATGTAA
>JAODAF010152877.1:0-10222 GCA_027574765.1 Molpadia intermedia | reverse complement strand
GAGCTCATTACTCCAAATCGTCTCTACCGAAGCTAGTCCGGATGATAGCGACTTAACCCAGCGCTAACACGACAATAATCCTGATCTGAAGAAAGATTGGAAAAGAATTGAAAAAATTAACCAAATTGTACTAAATGACTACTGCATGTATTGTACCAAATGATGAATTTTGGTGCCAAAATGTGCCTGATGTAGTAAGTCAGTAAGTCATAACCCAAATTATGACAATAATAGTGTATCATTTTATTAATTACACTAATTATATTAAGCTGTGACTGACGGGACAAAAAAAGACAAACTTTTCGTACCAATTTTTCAAATTGCATAATCTATCTCAAGAAGTAATATAGTTGTAAATTGAAAAAAAGAAAAAAATCATCTTCTTACTCTTAATTGAATGTTAGTGGCTAATTAAGCAGCGTGACTGCCGGGACATCAAATTGCGACTGACGGGACATTATCCAAAACGCAATACTAATAGTGCATGTGTTAGTTCGGAAATCAAAGAATTTATTTGTTCCCAAATTCTATTCAATCTGACATTTTTAGACTACTTTAACATATAATATGATATTTCACACTACTTAATAAGGCCCGTAGCCAAGGGGATCGGGTCCAAAGAAGAACAAATCATTATCACATATCTATGCAAAGCTCAATCCGGATTACCCCGGACAATTCATCGTCATTATACCAGAATAATGATTTATGCAGAAATGTGTTATTACATAGCCATTTCAGGAGCATTTCAGTTTGGGGGAAGGGGCATGTCTTGCTCGAATTTCTTAATGACATATAGTGAGTGTTTGCACAATAAATTAGTGACGCACTTCGCGGCTGGAATTCTGTACATTGCTTCACACACTCAGCACTACAGTCTCCTGAGATTTACGGCACCAATTTGCCTCTAAGCACCCTCATTATTTTTAAAAAATCTAAAAGGAGAGGGGGACACGCCCTCCCTTTAGACCCCCTCCCCCAGGGCGGCAAGTGCAGTTTCGGTCAAATGGGAAAACGATCCTCCCAGTATAAACAACCTAGCTACGGGCCTGCTTTAAATGCTATGCTACAATTTGTTTCCTGTCAAAAATTTGAAAGCTAATAAAGAAACTAAGACTTTCAGGTGCGCCCTAGTACAGCAGCTTCTTTTATTGTTTAATATTAAGTACATGTAAAGCTACAAAGTCCAATTTTACCACTGGGACACCCGCAATTGGCCCCTAAATTATCCATAAGTCACACTGCAATTTGCATATCTGCGATTACTCTGTGAAATATTTAGCAAGTGGGTGTATTTTATCGTAAGGGATCGAATCAAGCAGGAGGCATTTATTTCTACATGTACCACCAACTTAAATCTAACTATTCTGGTTAATTGTGTTTGTCACATCTGAATACACCACGAAAGTATTGTTATGCCAGAACTACTATCAATAACATAAGTAAAGCCTGACGAATAACAGATTTCCAAATGTAACTTAAGAGAAACATAGTAGCGAATGTGTGACGAATGTACAGTTTTCCTCATCCTGACGTTCAAATTAGTTCTGCGTACTGACGAATGAATCTGAAATAAATTTACCACACCAGAAATATCGATTCTGTTCAGTTTTTTACCTGAATACATATTTTTTATGTGTTTACTGAACATTTCCGTGAAAATTAACACAGCATTCACTCGCGTTATGGGTTCAAAAGGTTATCAAAAACTGCAAAATCTTTAATGCGCGATTTCTCAAAACTCACTTTTCCTATATTCGCCAGTACGCCAAATAAGGGACGATAATATGATAGCTGTGCATGTATACTATAGACACAATGTAAATATCTGAGTATAATCTATTGGATTCGTCGATGTCTTAAAAATGAAGGCAGTTATTTGGGCACGTGGGTATATATTTGGGCTCTATAGGAAATAACTTTTCAATGGGTGACAAGAACTGAAAGAAAAAATAGAATGCCCAGATGCACACGAACCAGGTCACTTGCAAACAGGCGACGGTCCAACTTAAATAGGAAGTTACATGGGTGACGTCGCAGTTCGCGACTACATACCGGTACTACTGAAGAGTGGTCAGAGGCGTTGTTGCGGGTGTCTTATTTACTGACATGTCATGTGGAAAAGACACATCATCACTGCTGAAAGACCTTTCATGGACTAAGCTTTCAGACACCTTTCAGCCCTTGAAAGCATACCAGATCTTTAAACCCAAATGACTAATGAGATCAATATTTTCCTGCTGTGGCGGATGATCGATCAGACAATTAACCAGGGATCCAAAAGG
Source organism: Molpadia intermedia (assembly GCA_027574765.1). NCBI lineage: Eukaryota > Metazoa > Echinodermata > Holothuroidea > Molpadida > Molpadiidae > Molpadia > Molpadia intermedia. Next base: position 7,937 of record JAODAF010152877.1, on the reverse strand, counting down.
TTGTTGAATGATAGTGAGACTACAGCCAAACCATGCATAGAGACAGAGTACTACACAGAAATCAACAATAGATAGGCTATGTACAAAAACAGACACGAAGGACATAATGAGTTTTGATCACTGCAGAGTGCAGGTTTATTGTAAATAGTTGATATTTAAAATTATCTTACAATCACATGTTTGGGTTTATTACGTAGGCCTATTTTTTTTTATCATTAATACATTAGTAATAATACATCAGTAATAAATATTTCATGATAGAACATGGCCGACCCCTATACAAAGAACCTGGTCTATCCTTCCTCGTATAATCGTCACTCGTTAGAACATCAAGAACGAGAGGGCATGCACGGCAACACCGAGTACCATGCCAGCTGACCAACTTCTCGAGTGGCATCGAGTCTCAGGATGTCATAAAACTATTGCAGGGAGAACAGTTCACAGAAACAAAACCCAGCGTGTGAAACGAATGTGCACTGAATACCAGCCATGCGGAGCAATAGCCAGGCAACTGACCATCTTCGCAGGCGACATCGGGTCTTGGACTGTCATATAGTACGGTATACTATTGTAGGTAGAAAAGCAGGGGCGTATCCAGGATTTTTCAATAGGGGGCGCAACTGTAGCTTGATCGCCGTCCTGGTGGGAAGTCTAAGGAGAGGGGGTTCCCCCTCGCCTTTGGAAAAATTTTGCTTTTGGAAGAGGGCCGAGATGCAAAATGGTGCTATCATTTTCATCTTTTCCAAGTATGTTAATTCATGTACTATATTTTCGTTATCTTAAGAAAAACAAGACAAAAATGTGTGTCGCGATTCCTTGCATGCATATGTTTTTATAACTCCCAATTTCGTCAATATGACAGACCTGACAACCAATGTTTACATCACATCATGAATTTTACATAATTGGCAGCAGAGTCAGCGACGTGATGGTTAATTTGCAACATGGGAGCAAGACATTATTTACAAGATATAACATGAAAACGAAGTAATAACAAGATGGCTCTAGTGCTCCATGTGGGGGACAGATCACCTATGGCATGTGTAAAAGTTATTGGCATCCTTGGTAATATGATTACATGTTTTTTAGTGGAACATAATATTTGTGGTGTTGATTAAGTAGACGATCATAGGTGAGATTTCTAACCACATTTAGAAGCAGACGTTCCTATTTTGTGTTCACAATAGTTGACAACATTGTGTAGTCCCCCAAAATATATGTATTTCCTTTTTTGGAGGGGGCGGCCAATAGAGGGGGCGCGCGCCTGCTGCGCCCCGCCTGAATCCGCCGCTGGAACAGTCACATATAGGAGAAAAACCGGAGTGCAAACACAAAATGCATTACTATTGTCGGGAATTTGATCTCTGTTGACCTTAAATGACGTATACTAAATGCAAAGAATCGTGTATTCTATACATACAAGATCTAATAATCCAAGTTAGCATAGAGTTAGCCTTATTACATGGTTTTTGATCCAATGACCTTTATCAAACAAACGTTTCTTGTACACGAGAAACATGCACACCAGTCACCAACTCTATATTCCAAATCTGGTTTAATATCAACCAGGATGTATCATGTAAAGAATAAGCAAAAATCATCAAATATTATTCACAATTACAACCAAATGAATCAGAAATAAAATAGTAGAGTATAAAATGTGCTGAAAATTCGCTCAAGTTAGTAGTTTAATGTCTCTAGAATTTTTCCGCTTTGAAGACGCAATTAATATTTTCTTTGACATATCAAAAGTCCTCCGCTTGTTCTCCAAACTGTATGGCCATATACAGGCTTACAAAGGTCAAAACCGTTCCAATGGAAATGAGCGGGATTGTATCTTCAACGTATCTTAGTAAGCGGAGGATATCTTCCCAAAATTTCTTATGTTCTTCACACTGCATGAAGGTCAAGTTGATCCTAAAATTTTCCCAAATGTAGGCGACATCGAACCCACCGAGAGCGAGCGGACCCAATAAGAAAAACATGGCGACATCGGACCATATCATAAAACTTATATTCCTCTGTGTTTTGTACCAGTCAGCGGTTTTGTTGCCTGTTTCTCTGTGGCTGGTTACTTTGTAGTGCCACGTTGTACTGGTTGCCAAGCCTAACACACAAGCAGGTACCATAACAACCATATAGACTACAACACACTGTCGGAAGCATTTGTAGTCGACTGTAATCCGGCGAATCACTTGCTGACAAAGTTCAGCTTGCCCTCTGAATTTGTGGATGTATTTTAAAAGAAGTTCGAATTGAATCTGGAAGGAGATTCGGATGAGGTACAACAAATACACGAAACACCCCCAAATAAATTCGGCGATCGCTACAGTGAGACAGCTTAGGTGATGCCGGAAGTCTGTCTGTTCTTTAAGAGCGAGTTTGATGTAAGTTCGATATGATGCGGCGAAGACGGGCCAAGCGAAACAAATCACTAGAAAATGTTTCGATGGTAACCCTGTAATATATCAAAATAAAACGATATATGGTTTAATAGTTAAGTAATTATCATCGCAGTTAATTTTCTTCCATTATAAGGATTGTGAGTTAATAAACCAAGCGTTGTTACGAGAAGTACCAGTTGACGCTCTTACATATATACATACATACATACCGTACATCTCGCGCATACGCCCAAACTAAAATCGCCTAAACTATTAGTCTCTCCTTTGGAGCAATTCATCCTCCAGTCCGGTTTCATGGCGTAGCTTGTTAGAGATTATATAAATATATATTATCAAATATTTAATATGTTTTTTTTGTTCCGTTAAGTAGTTACTACTTTGTCATTTGTCTGCAGGCGGATTTAATCCATCCATTTTCTTTCTACCAACCACTTATGAGTCTTTTCATGAACCAAATTTTAATCCTCTCTTAATCTATTTTCTATTTAAGTTTGAACTCCACACTCCCCCAAAACTGAAGAAGAGCTAGTCTGTAAACTCACTCAATGGCCGTTTTACTTTCATTCATCAAGCCTTTGCTAAATTTGTATCTCTTTCGAGATTCGGTTATTCTCATTTGTAGCAGTATTGTTTTACAGTTTCTGCCTTTAACCGTATATATATCATCAAAATATATGTTGTCAACATCACATTAAAACGAATAAAATAATTAAATTGTTTTTTTTAATTGTCTGCGTTTGTTGCTGTAAAATATTGTATGCTAATGGATAAGTTGCATTAATGTAGGTATAGTTGCATGTAATAAAACGTTTCTTAATGGGCAGAGGCTATATACAATGTATTTGTATCCATCCCCATAAAAAAATAAAAAATTCAAAAACAGACATAGAATAATATCGCACCATTTTCCGCCAAGTTCAGAAACTGGAGACGATGCACGATAAATCTTGCGTTCAATGTCGTCGCCCAGATGCCGGTCCCCCTACGAAACATGGCGCTCCTCAGTTTTGAATAAATGTTCATGACTGGAAATATACATAGTGGTGATACAAAGCCGATGTAAGATAGGAGGTTCAGAATGAGATCATATTTAGCGTAGCACTGCTCCCCAATCCATATAATTTCTTCCATAAGAAGAACTGCTATGGAGGCTAGGATTAAAATGGAGACTGCCCAGCTACCAACATGGTTCCAGTAACGTAATCCTGTAGGAATCAAGAAATGAAGAGTGGTGATACCGATGCAGTGGCGTCGCTAAACAATACTACTGCCGAGAATACGATATAATTAGGCCTACGTCAGCCGATTAATGTAGCCAACTTAAAGAGAACGCGCGGGGATCAGCCGTTATCATTGCTTTACTGGAGAAACAATTGCAAAAACAGCAATGTCCCGTCAGATGTTGGGAAATTTTAATTTCCACTGTTCTCTAACTGAATTGCCATCCTTCAACGCCGCTAACACCGATATTATTTCAATAAATACAATTATTTCACCATCATAAAGCGTTTGGCCCTGTCACATGTAACGTTTTTAGCTACTGTTTTACCAAATCCGCCGAGTAACTTCTTCAGACAGATTGATAATGTGCTATTTAACTTTATCTGAGGCAATTCACGGGAAAACGGTGGACTTAATATGGTTCATGTTGGGCCATTTTTCAATCTCTGAAAATATCATGGGTGAAAACATTCGAGGTTCAAATGCACCATGGAAAATATTTTTTGATTTTTCACTTCGAAAAAATAGCAACTCATTATTTATCCAGTGTAATTATAATAAGCTGGATTTGAATATATCTAATCGATGTATACATGATGTTTTCATGCTTGGTGTGATTTTAATTATAATACTGGTACTGATCCAAGTCCTGCCTATGCTAAAGAGATTGTTTCCCAGTGGCAATAGCCATATAACGTATAGCCTATCGTATATAGTAAACAAGTTTACTGATCTCCTGGTGGTTTTACAGAAGTGGGGTGATCACTTTTTTGATGAGCTGAACTGGCTTATAACTTTTAACCTTTGTCATAGTTCAGTTAAGGATAGTAAAATAACATATTTTCAGTATATATCTAATAATCAAGTATTTGTTTAATTTGGAACCGTACGTGAAAATGCTTTATGTTCATTTTATAATTGTTTTGATGAATCTTTAACCACCTTTTTGGGAATTTGAATACGCCACCATTTTCTGGAAGGAACTTGCTGAAGGACTAGGACAATGCTTTAATGATAATACTTTTCAAATTGTGTCTTTCGACAAAAGTGGAAAAAGCAACACTTATTTTAATTTTGTTATTTTTCATGCTAATCATTTCATTTTTTGTTCAAAGAAGAGAAACAAACACTCATGCGTTCAATCTTTTTTGAGTAAATTAAACTATTTATTAAACGCTGAAACGATCATTTATAATAAAAAAAAATGATTTAGAAAGGTTTTTATATTAATTATTCATTTCGAACCAAAGGCTTATATACATAATTTTTTTTGACATAATTACTTATTCAATTAAAACTTATATCCCTTTGCTAGGTTACGTAACAGGGGTAAACCGGATGTCTGGGAAATTTCATAAATAAATTGGAACATTATGGCATTAGATGATTGGCACCAAGCTTGTTATAGTTACCTTTCTGAACGCAAACAATGTGTAATAATAAACAACACAGTATCTAAATTCCAGAACATTTTATGTGGTGTTCCGCAAGATTCCACCCTGGACCGATTACCTTTTCTCCTTTATATCAATGTTTTTCCTCATTCCTCAAATAAGTTAAAATTTCGTCTATTTGCGGATGCACTGGCATCCTCTTTCAAATTCAAACAAACAATCCTTCTTCCTGTGAATCAATATTTTCACAACCTGTTACATTCTATTTTTGTAACACTTTAAATTTAATGTTTATTTTAGTTATGTATATACAACTATATGGGGCTTACAAATAATCTTGATCCAAAATTAAAATATCTTCCTTCAACCACTTGTTTTATGATTAAAAACATTTTTTTCTTACATATTTATACATAAACTACTTTTTTGTCTTTATCATTTCATGGCATGGGTTATGCCAATTATTACTCTTTCCCATCCTAAATATTGTTCTGTATCCTATATATTTTTTCTTTCTTTTCTTCAAATGGGGATTTGCATTGTATATAAGCTTTGCTTTTTTAAATCCTCCTCAATTTTTTGTACATTATTCTCTAAGTTCTATTATGTTTAGAAAGTAAAAAATTATATAAACGAAGCGAAACGAGACGAATTGTTGCCAGAAGGTAAATGAATTTGCTTTCATTTCAGAGGCGAAAGGGGATTTTATAAGGAAACCAAATAAAGTTTTGTTTTGTTTTTATATATGAAAACAGGAACTTTCTGTTCTATAGATATAATATACTTTAAAGATAAAGTACTTTTTCTGTCAACAATAATGTCATCACTTCAGTCAAGTAGCCTGCACGAATGTGTATAATCTAATTTTGTCCACAGTCAGAACATTTTTCCCATCGACGTTGGATCTGACCATTTGGCGTCAGTTTGGTTAGCTTTGCCAAATAGTTTGACATATAAACTTCCCAGTAGGAAGGGATCCTATAACGTATAGTAATTGGCACATCTCAAAATATCGATTACAATAACTGTTTATTTCAAAACGACCATTTGCATCACTTTGCAATAATACACCTTATTTTTAGAAAGAAATAAAAGCTGGAAACCTGCCAAAGACAGGATGATTGCGGTGTTCAATGTATCTACGACAGTCAGGATAAAATGTGACAGATTTTTAAAATCATTTAGGCCTACATGATACACTTTGGATAATGAAATAAAATCTGAAACTTAGTATCAGTACAATTATAAAGCTTATTATCCGCCCATTAAATAAAGCCGTATACATATTTTGCTTTACATATTTCGGCATGGGGTGATGGTTGAGCCATGGTGATATGTTCCCTACATGTTACACCTCCTCGTGGCTGAGTGGATTAATTCCCCTGCTAGTGATCTATGTCATTGAGACCTGATGTAATGTGTTCGATTCAGTAAACCAAGTATAGTCGATCACAGGCCATCGATGTGATGTGTTCGATTCAGTAAACCAGTATAGTCGATCACCGGCCATCGATGTGATGTGTTCGATTTAGTAAACTAGTAAGTCGATCACAGGCCATTGATGTGATGTGTTCGATTCAGTAAACCAGTAAGTCGATCACAGGCCATCGATGTGATGTGTTCGATTCAGTAAACCAATAAGACGATCACAGGCCATCGATGTGATGTGTTCGATTCAGTAAACCAGTAAGTCCATCACAGGCCATCGATGTGATGTGTTCGATCAGTAACCCAGTATAGTCGATCACAGGCCATCGATGTGATGTGTTCGATTCAGTAAACCAGTATAGTCGATCACAGGCCATCGATGTGATTTGTTCGATTCAGTAAACCAGTAAGTCGATCACAGGCCATCGATGTGATGTGTTCGATTCAGTAAACCAATAAGTCGATCACAAGCCATCGATGTGATGTGTTCGATTCAGTAAACCAGTATAGTCACAGGCCATCGATGTGATGTGTTCGATTCAGTAAACCAGTAAATCTATCACATGCCATATATGTGATGTGTTCTATTCAGTAAACCAGAAAGTCGATCACGGGCCATCGATGTGATGTGTTCGATTCAGTAAACCAGTATAGTCGATCACAGGCCATCACCAAGGTATGTGGAGCCATCGGGTACTCTAAAGGCAAGCTACATATGATGGGTGATGATTTAAGACACATTGGTACTATTATGCAGAGTTGGAGGACTTGAGTCCGCTTTCTGGTGGACTCGGACTTGGCTAGGACTCGGGTGCTCTGGACTCGAACTTGGCACCTGGTGGACTCGGACTCGGGCCGAGTCCAGTCGAGTCCACCCAAAATATATTGTATATATTTCTTGTCAATCCTTCCCCTTAATATTACTATTATTCAACTATATAAGTATTCAGGATGATAGTTTAAAATTTTCTCGTACTCGGATGATCGGACTCGGACTTGGCTCGGATACGGACTTGCTGGACTCGATTACAGCTCTGCTATTATGAAAGCCCTGTTGGTTTAGTTTTTTTTTTATCAGGTACTTCTCAGTTAAATACCAATATTGCAAAGAAACAACAAACGATTATCTTAATTTGTAATTAAAGAGAACCCAGTCTGCCCAACCATGTCATGTGAATGAATTTACAGGTATGGGTTGGTAAATCCAGAGTTAGTTTTATACCCCTACCTGTAAGTTTCCTTTTAGTTTCTCACTCCTATATATACCTGTACATTTCCCTTTCCATGTTTTCCTGAATCAAATTACAAGGAACTCAAATCAAGGAATATTAGATTTTAGTTTAATACGCAGTGCTCCTCCCAAAAGTTTATTAATCTCCCAACTAGATTTTAGTTTAATACGCAGTGCTCCTCCCAAAAGTTTATTAATCCCCCAACCAATGAATATATAGGTCCCCTGGAATCCAGTAGCGTAACTGGGATGACAAAA
>JAODAF010152767.1:0-10223 GCA_027574765.1 Molpadia intermedia | reverse complement strand
CGACAAGAAGGAAAACTATTCCCACGCCGGGAATCGAACCCGGGCCGCGGCGGTGAAAACGCCGAATCCTAACCACTTTTTTCCCCTCTTTTATTTAATGGATGAACCCACTGGTCCACCCTATCTGGTTATATACAAATTAAAATACAATAATGTAGAGATTAAAAGTGTCCTTATTTAAAAGGTATTAACTATATTAATATATAACATATTGACTTGTCATATATTTTTATGAAGTATTATTTATCTAAAACAAAGTTATAGTTACCATCAATATCACAATCTATAGTGTGGACGCTCTATCAACTGAGCCATGAAGCCAGATGGTAAATCCTTTATTGGAAGTATACATAGAAGTCAGCATCTGAATTATAGTATTCTAAGACATGACATATCAAATGTTTATCGTTATAGGCTTAGTTGTCATTTCTTTTTCGCGATATCTACGATCATTTTGTAATCAGATTTAAGTAGTTCTTCGTCCGTTCATAGTGCATCAATTTACCATCGGAGACCAAACGTACCCTAAGACCCGTCAAAAACACCTGCGCTCAATATTGCCAACGGCGTGTAGTATCCATCGTTGGCAAAAATAAACTAAGCATTTTTCTGGGTTTCTTACCTCCGGCGACACTCTAAATGTATTTATTGTCCTAATAAAATCTAGACAAACGTAAATCTATTTACATCAAGAATTAGTTTACTTGGAACTGTCAAGAACATTCAAGGTTAACACCCATAATTGAATTAAAAATGTACACACATTTCAAGAAATATGAATAAAACATTGAATATTATAATATAAGCGAATAAAACATTGAATATTATAATATAAGCGAATAAAACAACAGTTCAAAGTTAACATTTCGTTATTTTTATTACAACACGTCAACTAACTTGCATTGTTCACCATTGACTCATGCCAAAATACTTTCCAATATAATCACAAGTTTGCATGGTAAAGCCTTCAAATACAATAAATACGTATGTAACGTAATAACAGGCCCAATTTTAATTAAGGCCCGTTTTAATCGGAGTCGTTTTGGAATTTTAATTTAATTCATTTTTATTCATTTAATAAGATCCGGTCCACGTCGATAGAAACATAACAGGTTTTGTAATATAAATATTCCCGTTGTGTAACATACAAAACTATGCCCGAATTATAATAAAAACAGGCTCGTTTTAATGAAATCCTCCCCATTATATATCAAATGACGAATGTCAATGGAGTTTTTGCCATTGCAATGGTCTGTCTGTTTGTATGTCTTTCGGTATATTAACGGTTGATGCATTCGCTACGGCTCTGCTCATTCAGCAAAACAGCAAATTATTGAATTATTCATGCCATAAACAAAAACGAAGGTTATATGAAGGAAGTACCGACATGATTTCTGATAAAAAGCAGATAGCGATGGTTATGTTTTATCGTCTTAGCAATATGAAAGTACATTGTGGTGGACGAAGGCTCTTGTAAATGAGAATCGTCCATGTTGCCAAACTTGTCAATGAACATATAAATACGACACTGACTTTTTGTATGTTGTTCTGTCTAATTGTCATGGTATCAGCGATAAACATTCATGCACATCACTATTACATACATTTATACATGTTTATCTTTATTACAAAACGGACCTGTTTTTATTACAAATCTGGCATATTCTTTATTACAAAACGGACCTTGTATCACAAAGTGGGTCGTTATAACGTCCCTTGGAAGTATTCAAGAATACAATTGTATAATATGTTAGCCTATTAGTGGTTGTTTTATTGTTAGTACACCTGGAATAATGAGTCAGCATGCGAATAGGGAATAAAACGCGGAATGAACTAACATGTTGTTTGTTGCATGGTGTACATTGTTATCAAAGCAAATTAACCAAAATATACTCTTCAACCCGTATTACATCTTACTTTAGTTGGCTATTATTTCACGATATATAAACCGAGAGTTTCGTTTCAAAGGTTTATTTTTACGAAATTGCCTACGATCAAAAGGCATTGACCATCTCACACGGTACTGTAGTATTATAAAGCTACTGCTAAGTATAAAACCACTATCCGTCGCATCGGCTGTCAGTCTATCTGTCAGGTCATTCAGCGAAACATCAAATTATTGAATTATTCATGCGATAAACAAAAAGGAAGGTTATATGAAGGAAGTACCGATAGGATTTCTGATAAAAAGCAGATAGCGATGGTTATGTTTCATCGTCTTAGTAATATGAAAGTACATTGTGGTGGACGAAGGCCAAGGCCTTGTAAATGAGAAACGTCAATGCTGCCAAACTTGTCAATAAACATAAATAAGACACTGATTTTGTGAAAATGTTACGGAGGCCTGAGAACGTATTGCTCTGTAACTATTGAGATTATGTCTGTCTATTGGCTTGTATAAATATTCTTCTCATTTATAATCGTGTCTAGCGGGAATTTGTTTTCATTATATTGTGAATTTGGTCACAATTTGCAGTATAGAAAATAAACATATTCAACTGGCTGGTGAGAATTTATAGTTTTGACATAAAATTGGGAAATAATCTTTTACTTATTTTATACCGTGAAAATGTCTGGGGTAGATGATTACAAGTAAATATCATTAAAATAAATACTTCCAAAAGTAACGAAATAGTTCATGAAAGCCAGCAATGTGGTTTATATTTGTTCTTTAAAATTCTAATTATGTCACCGTACAGAACTAAACATCTGCACTACCACCAACCCACCCTAACCCTAACCCTACCACCAACCCACATAATGTAAGTTACGTTGGAAGATCATCTGGAGAGATTACCAGATGCTGACCATGCAGGTTTATGTTTAGACTTCATCTAGATTCATAACAATACATAACATCACGACATGGTGTAGATTTTCCTTACCGTTCTCTGTAAAGAACATGTTTAGATCATTTCTACAAATCATGTGTAGTAAAATCTGAATTATTAACCAACCATTCCTCTGATACAATAATACTACATTGCTGACACTACTGTTGTCACGGATTTCTACAGTCATCCATTCAATACTGTTAAGTAATTATTATTAATAATGACTCTGCATTGCTGACACTACTGTCATCTCGAATTTCTATACAATTCAACACTCGTACCATCCGCTATTGTGAATTAACTATGCAATAAAGTAATTCAACACAAGGTTTATATTCCATTGTTGTGAAATCTGTGATTTTTTTTATGAACAAAAGTTCTAACACGTTGTTGCAATGAAGATAAAAAAGATGTCTATTAAACTGTCTTGTGTTTCTTGTTTATTACCAGTATCGTACCATGCAAAAACTGTATGTGATTTTGGTAAACTTCAATATATCCAGAAATAGAAAAACATAACAAATTGTAGTCGTTGCGGCACAGTATGAATGCAACCTTTTGTCGTTATGAGAGCGTTTTATGCCACTAGACTATAGGCTATACATACACCAACGCTGTCTCGCCAATCGAGTCAGTCGATCAACGGTATCCTTTACGGGACACAAGAAACAGTGTCATGACATCCATAAAATTTACTTCAGTCCATATCAAACAATGTGTGTATTCGCTTTAAGTGTGGTATGATGTTGGGATGATTGTTGTGACCAAGCATTTTGTACGGCACGTTTCACAACAAATCCCCTTGAAGTTTGTGCCCTACCAAACATTTTTCCATTGACTTACACACTAAATTTGTTATTTTGCATGACCTAATAGAAGTTTACAACTGGTACATGGTATCCATCCCATGATAGATGATGACATAGGAAGTAATATGCCTAGCAAAATTATATACCAGTTTAGATTTAATACAAGAAGGGAAAGTTTAGGATAGTAACCCCTACCAATGGTGCCGTAATCTACCCATATTATCAATTCCTTGGAATGTCTTAGAAATCACCTTCAATCCATCTTATTTTCACACCATCAGTGCATTCTTTGGTGCTCTTTGATATCCAGGAATAAAACACAATATAGTGATATAATGATAAGACTGAAAATATGTCGTAAGAGCTGCGTCAAAATATCTTTTGGCACCTTTCCCGAAGGTGAACATTTTGGCAGATGAACAATTTCCTAATTGGCAGTGCACAGTCTGCACGGTAAAATGGCGTCTGCTATAATCGCATATGCTGACTGCTGTAAGTGCTCAGAAAATACGATCGAGATCTGTCCAAAATTAATAGGCAGACGACAAAAAGGATTAGACATTTAAAATAATAAAAAAAGATTATAATTTCTCAGTTGAACTGTAATCGTGATGTAAAGTTAATGTAGTTGTGTAGGGTGTCTCAAGTTAGCTTAAGCATATTGTAACGTTATGCCTAAGGTATATTGACAAATATGACAGTATATTATTAACTTAATTCTCTGGCAATGAAATCAACGAAATCATTCGTTCGCTATCTGAAATGCACCGAGTCTTGAATGAATGATCACTATAGTATAAACGAGTCATATCACAATAAGATTGTTATTGTCCCAAGCATCGTGGCTCTCTCGAGAATAATATTAGATATGTAAAAGCTGCACAAACGTGCTGATTACTTTAACAGGTTTAAATAAGTCAGCTATTGTTTTAGGCATTATTGAGAATTTGATACATGTAGCCTAATTCAAGTCATATATACTAAATAATTTTGACATTTCACAAGCAAGCAGCGATTGGTAAACTACATCCGCTTGGTGGGGTAAATGGATGACAGTCGTGGGGGTCAAGATCTAGGCCTTTCCGGTGGCCACCAAGTCTAAGCACACTCTGACGCCTGTTGCTTTTGCTAATCATCACTATAATAATGACTCAAAACGGAAAAAAAGTTGTGTCACATTGAGAGCGATTTATCTTACACACAGATTGTTTTCAATGACAGCAGATATTGAACATGTGTGACATAAATGTATATACTATATACAATTTCCGTAGCAATTTCCGTACTCGGGATATATATACCATAATCATGTCGTATAAGTTTTACCTCAGATGAAAACCTAAATGGATAGGCCTACTGATATTTACCAAAAAAGTTCCAAGACGTTCCCATTCACATTGTACATTGCTTTATATACCCATATCAAGAATCAAGGGTTTCCACTTCGGCGCCACGTATAAAATCCCATTATTTGTGCACGTTGATGTATAAATAAAGAGTTCATATACAAAGTGCTCAGCATGAATATCGCAACAGCTGGAAAATAATCCTTGACGAATTTTACGATTAAAACGACAGGTTTATGAAGCCCAACGTACTGAATCCCGGTGTGATTAGTATTTATTCAGTCGTTTTCTCCGTGGACCGATGGTATAATGAAGATTAATGACTGAAATGACAGTTTTAACAGTACCAACGTATTATACACCAGACTGTAATAATATCATGTATGCCAAATATCGTTCTATTCGTGCGTGACTCATTTGGCTAAAATAATGTAACTTATGTAATCCGAAAATTAAAAAAGATTGGCTAAAGCACATTTTCTCGGCACACAGAATGACGACAATATTCTTTCTAAATGTAAATATAATTATACCAAACATGGCTGATAAAGCAGTATCCGGCCTATTTCGTCAAACACAAACTAGTATTTTAACTGGGTAGGCATTTACACATCGAGTTGCTTTAAAACGATCTGAAACAACATTCATGATAGCATTTACAATAATGACGTTCATCTCGATTGTAGGATGTTCTTCATGATGTTCGTTTTAGTAACGATAAGATGTAAAAATTCAAATCTCCACCTCACCTTAGTGTACATTTACTATATACAATGAGTAGTATACATTATTTGTTTATTCAACGACAAACAATACGTCGGAAACGTTGAATCATGGAGGATCGTGAGAAGCTATTCTACCATGATTAGACTTAAGTAAAAAAAACTGTAGAATGTAGTTTGTTAGATTATTTGCTAAATGCAGTAAAGTAATTCGAGCTATCAGCATAAGCATTTTTAACACGACCTAAAGAAATTAACACTGTTTTGTACCTTAATACTAAAACTATCACGACAAGAAGAAACCAGGCAAACCAAATTTAATTTCGATTAATGTGACATGAAATTATACGAAGGACGGTCAGTTTTGTTACAAAATCGATATAAAGAGTAATATTTTCGAGAAAAGTACGGAGAACTTATATTCTATTCTCGCAACAATACCACTGAATCAATATTGTCATAAATATTTGAATAATTTTAATATTTTGCTATTGGAATAACATTCCCTAAGGCAATTTAATGTTCGATCTAATTGAATGTAAATACTACTGATAAGGTGAGTCAGTTGTTTTAAGTATCTAGATGTGAAGGCACTTATTTTGGTTTCCTAATGTGAGATTTGGGTTTGCTTTTTCATACAAGCTTATATAAAATGTCATTTTTAGAACTAATTTTTCTAGCTTCGTCTAACGCCATCAACATTTAATCTTGATTCCTGCAATATAATTGTGGAAAGATAGACTTCTTAGGTTGAAAATGTAAAATGTTTTGAAACATTATACGAAGCCTATTGTAATTTGCGGTAACTTGTATCATTTTTTAACAATGTAGTGTATTCCATTGAGCATGTTTAGAATAAACTACGGACTAATTTGTTTAGACTGTGTTTAATCAGACAACACTTTCTCGTAGTGATCGTGTTGATTTATGAGTCTTTCCAAGAATATACATTCCCAGGTGCATATATATTTGCCTTAAGGGAACACACCGCACAGAACTCAGTCTGGGAATGTGTTGAAAAATAGAGACGCGATCTATCTGACAGGTGTTGATAAACTTCTATATAGTGCCTGATCCAGAGCTAAATAGTATTATTTTAGATTATTTGAAGTATTGCGAGTTGCAGTTGTCTTTCATTTAGGACATATTTTATTAGCTTTGTTCATCTAAAAGCTATTAGGTTTCTCTCTATGGGCACTGTCTAATAAACATGTTGTGAAACAAACCTGACTGCACTTTTCTCTCGAATCAAAGCTAGTCATCACCCGAGAAGCTTGCAATGTCTGTAAAAGGACACATCACACTGCAGCACTCTGTCTGATGCAAATTGTGGAGTGACCAGTGCAGACGCGTAGCCATGGGATGGTCGGGGTTCAAGCACCCACCCCCAAGCGCGAATAGTTTCTCGGAAAATTCAACTTTCACAACTGGAACTATTCATTTAATTGCCTTTCAAGCCAACAAACACGGACGGAACCATTTTAAATCTAGAAAATTTTTATTTTCCCCTCCAGCCGATGAATAGAACGTCCCATAACAAATTGCTGACTATGCGCGAAGGTCAGTATGTTATCTATCCTTGCTACCTCTTTTAGCTATATGGTTTTGTTTTTGAGTATACAATATTTCTTTGTTTGACAAACACAAATCACGTTCATAACTGCGTCCGTACATGGATATGTAATATTGACAGGTGACAAGATGTGACGGATGTTTTATGCAAATACAGGATATCCTATCGCTTGGATAAGCAACGAACACCAGGTCATGTTTTCTCTCTCGTGAATGTCAAAATTAAAGGATGTGTGCACAACAAAATGATCCAAACCATCATAGAAATCTTCTTACCCCCTTTGCATGACCTAACAATTCTGTGAGAAGATATAAAATGATTTCTAGGTTATTATCACAACATTACTAATCTACGTGTTAGGTGCGCAATCGGTCTAGCTTTGTCATCTGGCAATGTATGACGAATTAGTGTTTTTAATAAATAATTTCGTTTCATCACTTGCTTAATGGTTGGGCTGGTTTGATAGACTTTCTGTCGTATAATTAAAGAAATTATGTATCACCATCGATTAAATTCTCTAACTAATACGTATATATATATATATTCTACCAGTTATTGGGTTTAGTATGACAGATGACAGGATGACAGATGTGGTGAAAGATAGTTACCAGATAGTTGCTTCTGATATTTAATGGACAGTCGCGAGGATGAAACTGAAAGAATCACATAGTTGGTAAAATTGACATAGATGTTAGATCACATAGTTGAAAAGCAAATAAATAATTTATTAATCTGTTGTTATTATTGTTGTCGAATGTAATGGTCGTTGTTCGTTTCGTTCCATGGTAATAGTATATGTATTTCATGTATGCATTTTGTACATATCTTTACAGCCCAAAATCGCGCTGCCCATTTTGCACTTCTCCAGGCTAATTCTCGTTTATGTTCTTTCCCCCCATTTACACGTAATAAAGTCGCTAACATAAAGTAACAATCCTTCTAGAATATTTATGAGATTTTTGTGAGGTTTATGAGATGAATATCAATGCAACCTGAAACGTAATCCAACTAAGAAGTACTTAGAATTAAAGACAGGTATGGATATAACATATCTGTTGTGACATTTTATTGTATCCAATGACGTTATTGACTTAAACGTAGACATAAAGGAAGTCTATTATGAACCACGTGCGAAATTAGAAATCGTGGTTCTGATAACCGTCTCCACACTGTCCATAATGCACGGATACATATAATGTGTATATCAATAAACTTCACCAAATTCCATCGCTTAAGGAATGAACATAATCTTAATATACCCTATATCATATATGTAATGCATCTAACAAACAAATTACTTTGTGAAGTAATGCATTTCTCCAGACTTACTAAAATAAACACAACGAATTCACGTTTTTGTTTAGCTAGCCTATAATAAACCACAAGAAATAAAAACATATATAGACACGATTTGTTTAACTTAAATGGTTTCACAAACTTCATTGGAAATCATAATTTGTTTTGCAATCATTGCTGTTCATGACGTAGTCAATAGCCTACATCATTGCGATCGGTGAGTTTTCTCTGGCATGAATTACCTCGCAATATATAGCTTGTTCAAGTACTGTCCCATTTGTTCTCTTTATAGGTAAATGAAGTTTCATTTCATACTTTCCTAAATGTTCTCAAACTTCTTCTTCTGCTCGCAAAACGACTGTTGATCACAGTTGAGTTTTAAAGTACGAGCTTTGATTGTTTATTCTTGATTTGTTATTTTTACTACAAACTTTCTTTCCGAATGAACATTGTCTTATCCTGTTGTGTGAGATTATATATCCTCAGGTATCTATCAAATCTTAAATCGATGGGTCATTTCGTACAAGCAGATCTCCCATTTCGCACAATGTCAATGATCGTGTATGCAGTATTGGTGACCTGTATCATATGTGTGATATAAACTTATGATAAAACGGACACATCGCTGATAGCAGAATATGCATGATTTTGTTTGCGTGAGATTTCTAGTGAACTCTAGTTATGAGTTCCAGAAGATGAACAGCTAAATTGTATGTCGGGGTTCATTGTGTGTTATCTTAGATTGCAGTTAGGGAGGATTAAAAAAGGTAGCTGCAAAAAGATGTTAAAATTGTCCAGTTTGTTCTTATACGGAGGTACAAATATTACGTACTATAACGGTACTTTCAGTAAGAAGAATTTCTGGCCCGATTTTTACATGAATCAGAAAATTTGTGTGGTCGCCCCTGCTAGTACTCACACATTTATGTATAACGTATCAGATTCCTACCTACTTGACAATGTGTGTTGCATATCATACAAAATCATACTACACTACCTTGGCTTAGATGGAGACAAAACCAAGTTTGTGTATAGCAAGCCGAATATTCAATAAATAGATAAACCAGGTTTATAGCCGATAATCCAAGTTTATCGAATTGACAATTCAGGTTCATTGAAATCGGTTTATTGATGGATAATCCAGGTTTATTGACCGAATGCAGGTTTAACGACCAATAATGTAAGTTTATTGAATTGATAATCTAGTTTTATCGAAATCGAAGTGATAAACACTGAATTGTCAATTCGATAATCCAGGTTTATCGATCAATAATCCAGGTTTATCGGTCAAATATTTTTTATCTCATCATACATATCCAACTACGAATGAGAGTTACCAGGTCTAAAAAACTACCGGGAGTTTCACCAATCCTTGAAATGTTCAAGGAGTTGCTTTTTAGCCATACGTTCGAATTTCGGCAGCGCATCTTCATAGGTAACTGTATAAGCTATACACGGGACTTATATATTATTGTGTTTTGTTCTGCGATAATATTATAAAAATTAGAAGTATGTCATCCAGTAGAACTTTTTTTTTACTCCATTATTTATTATCATCAATTCTTGTAGGTATCATATATATACAATAACACTTTAGTCAATACCTTTATAGTACAATATTTTGCGCTCTAAATATAAGATAC
>JAODAF010152656.1:0-10224 GCA_027574765.1 Molpadia intermedia | reverse complement strand
CCGCTAAGTTAGAGATAGTGCGTCCGTGACGTAACATCCTTGGTCGGCCTATTAAAAAATATTGATGCTAGGACTAGTGTTCAAATGCCAATTACTTCCAAAATATATTACGAGGAACATTCAGCTTTGGTGTCGAGTTATCTTTTTGTAATATTGGATATTTTTTTTATTTCCCTCTTGAAAAAAAAAAGTTTCTTGTCCTAACATTTCGGGAAAAGAGAGCAGGAGGGCCTTTTTTTTTGGGGTGGGGGGGGACAAACCCAATGCAAATGCACCGCAATGATCGGCGGAGACGATTTGCACAACCAGAAGATTTTTTTTTTTTAAATTTGATATTTTCGGGGGTTAAAAAGTTGAAATTAAAAAGATAAATAAATTAAAAAAATTAAAAAATTGATGCGGCGGTAAAAACAGGATGCGGGCAGGGACGAGAAACTTCTAATTTTTTTATTTGGCCTTATCCTTTTATATTTTCACTCTGTAATATTTGTTTATATTTACAGCTGATCCTCTGAAGAGAAGAGTATCCCTGAAACCAAAGTGAGTTCCAATGACTATTATCTTGTCTTTATGGGTCTGGTTGCAGTAGTTGCCTTGGCAACAGATTTGTTACAATGGTGACAGCTCATTCACATCATTTATTTTATGCAGGTTTTTCTGCACACATAGCATATGATGCCAGCCTGACCGGACCAATAAGTACATAGACCTGTGTATTTCCTCTGTAGTTGTCTTCTAATACAATTTAATGTACATTTCCGTCACCATTGCCCCTCAGATTAAGTTGCAAACATTTCTGTTGCAGAGTGAAAAATACTTTTTGGTCAACCCCCCATATTTCTGTTAAAGAGCATGCTTTCTGTGTATTGCTGCAAGCTCAAATGGTCGTCAAGGTTCACCTTGAGTTAGATTTTAGAAACAGTTATGCACATAATTAACACATCTGACCCCTAGATTACACAGTGAACACAAGTTCAATGAACAATGTTAGACTGGCCATGCTCCTAGACAAACAAGCACATGTTAAGCAGATGGGCAGATAGGGAAATGCTTTGCTGGCTTTATATAGTCAATGAATAAATAAAGTATGTGAACAGGCTATATACCATTAAACCGAGGAAACACCCAGAGAGCCCCACGTGTGCACAGTTGCCCTTTTCGTTTATCCTTGTTTTTTCCTCTGTGTCTGTCATTTTCAAGCTGGTGTGTTGGTCTACACCGACATAAAGCAATGAAAACATCTTATATCTACTTCTAACAATCTGTAACAGTTCTTGTTCACTCTTGAATCTTCTCTTTCGGATAAACTGATTATCTGTTTACGTTTGCTGGATGTCCCTTTGTCCTTGTACCAATAATACCAATATTGAATCTGACTTTTGAATCTTTCTAACAGATACGTCCCATTACCTATGCCAGAGAAACCAAGGAACAGACCAGAATTCACTTTCCAACTTAGATCTAGAACTGTCCAAGAAGGTTCCCATGCTAAACTGAGTTGTATTGTCCAAGCAAACCCACCTGCTAAGGTCAGTTAAATACATGCATACTTAGGTCAGTGGTTCCCAACCATTTTTCTACCACTTGCCCTTTCCCCCTCCCTCTTTTATAATGGTGTTATGAACCATTGGTCCCAAACTGCCCCCCAAGGTGGCGATATCACCTCGGTTTGGAATCACCGACTTAGGTATCGTCCATGCATAAAGTCAGTCAACTTTATGTATACTTTAATAGGTGTACAGATATTATGGAGACGTTCATTTATTATATTATTGTTTTGAGTGAACATGTGTACTAGGATCAGCTATGTTAGACAGTATTGTATTATCCATGTATAGATACACCAACAGAGCTCATTCATTCTATTCATTCCATTAATTCTAATCCCACCGCTGCCACCAGATGTAGCATGGCCGTGGTTTAGACAGGAGCTTGACGTACTTAGGATCATGTCAGATTATTAAGGCAGAAAAGACAGTTGTAAGTGTCAAATGTGATTCCATTCCACTCCAGTGCAGTAGCAGTTTATTACGGTGCGGTGTGCGTGTGTGCAGATTAAAGACAAAGGAAACCAACCCTTCACCATTGGTGGAGCTACCATTGACCCAGGGGGCAAATGCCCCCCCCCATGGCTTGAAAAATTTATCAATTTTGCCACCCTTTTGGCCAATTTTTGTGCTATTTGCGGTTATTATCACAGAATTGCGCCCCTGAACACTCTACCTGCCCCCCTGGCACAGACCTCTAGCTACACCATTGCCCTTCACATAGAGTTCCATACATTTATAACAACCGAAGATTACGTAACAACTATTTAAATAACACATACCTAATTAAAATAGAAGTAGCATAACTAAACTTAAAAACTACTACAATAACACATTTAACTTAAAGGGGATATCTATTACAATGTCAAAGTCCATGATTAAATTTGCTGTAGAAAATTAATGAGGCACCCAGCAACGTTGGGCATTGTGTTTGTTTGGTTTTGAATTCATGATCTCGAGTTAATAAAATTGGTAACCTTGAAAGACTCTTGTCTCTGGAATGAATAGAACTTTCAACATGAATCGATTTGTTACAATAAGTTAGCGTACAACCTATAATTTTTCCTCCCCATGCTAGATTGATTCTAATATGACAACTATTATATATATATGACCTATACCATATGGGAATATATTTCAATTCTATAAAGTTTGTGTAACACGAATGCACAAATATCTGACACTAGCCCAACTATCTTTTTACTATATTCCGTACTATGATTTACAGATAGTGTGGCTCTTCAATGGTACGGAAGTATCTCGCACAGACCCTGACTTTAAACTAGAATTCTCTTACGGTATGGCTACTCTTGAAGTTGACAGATGTTTTGCAGAGCATTCGGGAAAATACACTTGCATCGCGCACAACGAGGTCGGAGAGTGTATGACAGAGTGTATGATTAAAATTAACGGTAAGTATCTATACCTCCCGCGATTGCCATGGTAACTCTACAGGCACGCTTTGAAAAATCCTGCATGGAATTTCTTTCAAATTATTCAAATTTTGACAACATTTTGAAGACATGTTCGTTTAAAATCATAGGTGAAAGAAAACGGTTGATGAAAATGTAAGCATGTTTATAAACACAGCGTGGAATTGCTTATAAATTGTACTACATTTCACGAAAATACTCTTTGATCAGTGGCAGTCAATGACACTTTGCCGGAGAAACTTGTGATCTGTTAATTTACAAAAATAAGTGCTTTCAAGTTAAAATCGTATTACGGTGTATGTCATATTCCAGAAAAGGCTACTAGTTTATGAAGGTAGATAGAGTGAGAGCTGAAAAAATATGGTATCTCTACAGTCATGGTGTTGTATCAAATTATGTCCTACAGGCATTTCCCAAGTTTTGCTGAAACTATTAAATTTAAAGGTGTGCTATTTATTTAGCCACACATGTATTTGATTAATTTATTTATATATACTTTACAAATTAGTTTAGCGACAATTGCTGCAAGATGGTACTAGCTCGGGAATGATTAAATATCTTTAAGGGCAAGGACACACCATTATTCAATTCGATGTCATGAAACAAAAAAATGTGTAGCACATGTAGCATTTAGCCAAAGATTGGTTGCTCTTTTATGAATTTCATTAATTTATTGATATATTCTTTACATTTATACTTTGTATTTAATTTTAACTTTGAAACTAAAAAGGTGTAGAAGTACAGCTGCAAATAAAGGCCGCAAATTATGTTAATTCCAGTCTTGTATTTGATACAGCAAGAAAAGATTAAACCTCTCCCCACCTATCATCTCCTCAAAATATGAGGTATTATATTCAGTCGTTGGTATTTATGGCCTTAACCCCATCGACCAATCTGCTAAAAGGGCTAAGGAAGTCTTTAAAAACAGAGATTTCACATAAACTGCAGAAAATTTTATAATGCAGGCTAAATTTCCAGCCAGATTAAAGTTCAAACTTCTTTCAAGCAGTTCTTCCAAAGTGGCCAGAAGTAGTCTGTATCCCATAATTTCCGGCTTGACTAGCAAATGTAATTAGCATACTTGCGATTTCTAGGCTTAATATCCTTGTGGCAATAGTCGATGCACTAGGCCTCCAGCCAACATATGGTTAAGGCTAATTATGTCAAATGAGAATCCCAATATTAATAGCGAATTTATCCTCAGTCAATGTCCTTGACTGGTTGCTCTACAATGAAATACTACTCATACTATATATGTACACCCATGGTGCACGAACCCTGGATGAAAGTGTTAGTGTGTAGTACAATTATGAGAGAACCCATGGTTATATATGTACTACTTTATATACAACATTGATAGTAACTCAGACTCAAACAGTGTTGATCGGTTATGTGGGAGAATAAACCAATATTATGTGGGGGCCGACAGGGAGGGGGTGGGGGAGAAATTGCAGTATGATTCATGTTTTCTCTTTGTTATACCTAACCATATAACAACCTGAAGAAGAAATTTGTGACAATGAATTATTGTCAGGCAAAATTATGAGCGCAAGAAAGATTTTGATGAATTGGTGATTTTGCAGACTTCGGTGTATCGAGTTTGGAACATTTAGCTATGATTTGGTTACTTGTATTGCATTTCCCATCTTTGCCTTTGATAATCTAATAAGAAGTGAAAGGGGGGGGGTAGGTGAATGTACCATCTGATGTCATGTAGCTCGACTTAATTTGCACAGAATGATATGAAAAAAAACAAATTTAAGACTTTCTGCATGACAATTATTATGAAGCATAATAAGGTTAGCAATTGAGTTTTACTTATGCAGGAACAGTGTTTTATTGCTGATTTTTAAAATCAGACTTAATACATTTCTTTAAAATGTTTTCTCTCTTCTACATTTTCTTCTAAAGCGGGTAAAGAACAGGCAGTGACCAGAGTTAAAGTTGTTAGGAGTTCACGAAAGACAAAAACCGAAGCATTTGATGATGAATTTGAAGAATTCAAAAGACACGAAGATGAAGACATCGCAGCCAGAAAGATTCAGAGAGGGATGAAAATAATGAGAAGCAAGAGCAAGACAGATGAAGGTACGCAGTCACGTGATTAGGAGGAAGATGTGACCAGTGGGGTAGAGAACGGGGAACGCGTCTACCCCATTCTACTGATTTGAAAAAAAATCAAAAATCAAAATATATTCGACAAATAGAGTATCATAGTGAGGGTGTAATAACTTACAGTAGGCCACATTTAAATTGAACATCATTCCAAGCTTTGGTATTTCTTGGTTGTAGAAGATATTTTCAAAGACTGTGCGTAAACACTAAATAGAGGTCCGAGCATGATATCAGTCTGTCTGGCCTGGAAGAGAAAACTTATCAAGCCATTGATCATCATTGTACGGGCAAGAATGAGACAATATGTGGGCTGGGTGATGTGTAAACTCCACAGGCCAGAGGAGAAATAAGATGAAATAATCTCTGTGTCCTAATCATGAATATGCCCTATTAGGGCCTTAATGACCACTTTACCTACAGGCCCATATTGTTATGTATTTGGGCCACTGAGGATGGCATGAACCTTCAATTGGGTCCTAACCAGGATTATATCAATTCAAGAATCCCCTTCTTAATTATTCAAGTATGTACCCTAATACATAGAGAAGAATTTGTTGCAAAGGAAAATAGTACAAAATGTCAACCTTCACTTCATCACTTCTGCTGGGACATCGATACTTTAGCATTTACGATAAAATAAAGGTCCCAAGCCTCTCCCAAAGATTCCCCAATTATGACTCCAAAAATGGACTCTCAGTTGTAGCTTCAAGTCAATTAGACACAAGGAAATAATATTCGCTATTTGTCACGGATATTTTTACAGACGAACATGAAGAACACCACGAGGAACACCACGAGGTACACCACGAAGAACACCACGAAGATGGTTATAGCCGAGAGAGTCACGTAGAACGGCACGAAGAAAGTTATGAGATGACGGAAGATTCATCCGGAGGACATCAAGTAGAAATCACTGATGTCACAGAAGGTAAGAGGAGTGACATTGTGGTTTTATTTCTTTGTGATTTCCTGTGGGACCTTTCTTAAAAATTACTTTAATTTAAAAAAGTAATCTAAGTAGTTATATATATAATAGTTTCAACAAAGACAGTACTTATCTGTAATCTACAGCTAAAAAATTTAAGTTTTTGTTTTCAGTTTTTTATACAAAATGTCCTTTTGTATAAACGTAATTGTGTTAATATATATTTATTTAATGTTTATTAGTGATTGTGTTGATATATGTTTTTGCGTTTACTAGTAATTGTGTTGATTTATGTTCTTATGTATGACCTTGTGTGTATTAGTGATTGTGTTGATATATGTTTTGTGTTGACTATTAATTGTGTTGATATATGTTCTTATGTATATATTTACTACATATGCACAGTCAAATTTCTACGACATTTACAACTACACACACAAAATGGACCAACAATTTCATATAAACAAACATAGTCAAATGATTTTAAGTACAAATAGCATTCCATCAATGTGAAAGTGATGCGATAAACACCTTGGAAACCGACTGGTTGGCTCACAACCTATATTTTTATCAAGTCTAAATGCTCTTCGGTATTTTTTTTCCAGAAGCTCACGAAGAAAATGAAATCCAAGAAGGGGAAGAAGGTGATGCAGAAGGTGATGCAGAAGGTGATGCAGAAGGTGAAGTTGAGGCTGCTGTCACAAGTAAGGAAAAACACCAGAGCTTCCCTGGTAACGTGAGACGCATTATTGAGTGACGTCATCTCGGTCAATGACGTCTTTTTACGTCAATTCCCACAAAAAGCTGACGACGACAGCTTTTGGCTCAGCAGTCCTAAGCATAACAGCCTAACAAAGCTCGGTGTACACGACCAGATTTTATTAAATCATTGAAATCGAACAGGCCTAAGCGCCGATGCAACCATCTGACATTTAAATTTGAATAAAATTGGATGGAATAGTATGCTGTCCTCAAGTTTACAAACTTCGGCACAGTTCAGTCGCAAGCTCAAACCAATAAGACAAGCTTATTGACAGACTGCCAATAATATGTTTAACTAAATTCAATGGAAGCTATCTGTGCTCAAACCACAGTCACGCAGAAGTTGAAATAATTGGTTCTAAAATTTTTCCATTTGTGTGAAACCCCAAACAGGGACAAAATTATCAGTTATCGGTTTAATATATATGCACATGAAGTTGACATACATGATCACCTTTGTGAAATAGGTCATGGCCAGGTATATCTCATTTACGGTCATTCCCCGTTCTCATAATACTCCTATATAAAGAAAGCACTGATATGTCACATAAGATGTGAGATTGTATTTTTTAATGACCGATGAAATACGGTATTTATAGCACCAAAATATTAAGAGAAATGGCTTGCTATTTAAGACAAAGGCTGCATCGGTGTTTAGACGAGGTTCACATGATTTGATAATCTCTGATCTTGCAGACCGAGCCAAGCCCTTATGTCAAAGTAGAGTATAGTTATTAGTGATCATATGTTAGAAATTAGTGTAGGTTATTAAGTGTGAACACTAAACAAACAATTACTACTGATTCAGGTTTTTATTCACTAAATGGTAGTATAGGTTACTAACAGTGTTTTCCATAAGTTTTCCCATAACATCATTAAGTATATATTTTGCATAATAATATTGACCACAAATTTGCAGTTATAGATGAAATCACTGTTTCCAAAAAAATATCAAGGAGATTAATAATAGTTTTTTTCCGATAAACAGTCTGCCATTTAGATTTTCCTCACCATACAAAAATATTAAATTAAATAAAAAGAAAAATTTGGATACAAATGTAGAAGAAATTCCACCATTTAAAAACAAATCATATTTTTCAAGCAAACCTAAATAAAGTTATGCACTTAAAAAGTTATACGAAATTGATGGTTTCTTTGTAACTTTTTTGTTTATGAATAAATGACGAATTTAATATATACTGAAAATTTTTGTATTATTTGCAAACGTCAATATAGTTGTTTGATCGTTCATTTTAAACATACTTTGTCATACTAATATGTTTAAGCTCTCAAAAACTATTTATATTGCAACCCACCTGACATAACTTGTTTAGTTACACCCTTCTTTTTTCGTAAATTTATTTAATATAATTGTACGACCTCAAATGAATGACTAATATTTTACAATTTCAAAAATTGTAAAATTTCTGTAGAACAAATAAAAGCTTTCTGTCCATTTCAAAAATTTTCAAAATTTTATAAATATCGCTTAGACATTATTATCAACATTGTAACCTCTAACTCCACCTCTTTGTAATCATGCTGAGTTTATCAAATTTGAAAACCAGGCTGAGTTCATCAAATTGAAAATTATTACTATATTTTATTTGATTATTTCCGGACTCACAGATGCTGTGAAGCACATCGGATTCTTATTGGGTTTAACACTCTCCCTATGTACTTCTATCTAACACCTGTGTTAGTAAATTAGCACCTGCATACCATCATTACTAATTTATTTAAACTGCCTTTTATAAATATGATAATTAATCATCTAAATCTACCAATTTGCATCAAAGCGAAATAATTCAATCCACAAAACTAACAAGTTTAAATATTAAATAAATAATTTGGGCATAGTGTTTTTGATAAGTAAATAATGATGTTAGGAAAAAATAATATTAATGTGTTTACCAAAAGTTTTTTACTACAAACTGTAATATTCAATTTATTTTTGTATATTAGCATATACCTGTTACAATATTTATAACAAAGTCCAATTCAAAGTTAGGTATCAGTTTAGCTACAGATATACATGTTATAAGTAGCTTAAAAAAACAAGGTATTTCTATTAGTATTTCCGGTGTTGGCATTCACACACACTAAAACATAACACCAAACCAATGTCGTGTTTAACATTCCATCATAGTACTAGAAAAAGACTAAAATATAATGGTTTTGTAATTTCATAGAAACATAAAGTGTGTAAATATTACCTCAATGTAAATTAACAAAACGGTGTGCTAGCATCTTGGGTGTTTCTGTGGTACTTCACTTTTCAAGGGCACCATAAGTATTCAACGTCGGTTGCTGTGCTTGGCGTGTTTCTGCTGAGTTTTGTTTCATCCTTTTAACAACATGAAGCTCTGTCGTTTTTCGTATTTGTTTATATAACATTGTTCTTCTTTCTTTATATACATTACACAGTTCAGAACTTCAAAGGTAATATATATGAAGTTTAATATGCAAATTAGATGGAGATATATGGTAAGAAGAATTGGTAGATTTAGTCGAAGAAAATAAATATTATATTTCTATTCTTTCATACTTTTATGTAATAAAGGTAAGTGACAATTGTACTTCGTTTAAATATTTAATAAACCGTACTGCCCAATTAGGGTTGGGTACTTTATTTATTTATTGCGTAATTATAAATTAATGTATAGTGACATCAATATAAATTCCATGTTCTTTCATAAGATTTGCGACGTTACAAAATTCATGGCACAAGTCAAATATCCTACTACTAAAATAGGAAGCAAAGTCATGGTGCATAGTGTAGTATATTAAATGCCGAAAATACTTATTAGGTAAAACTAAAATATGCGAGTGTTCCCCCATATAAAAAAGAAACATCCCTTTAGAATGATGTACACCTTAGTATAAAATTCTGTCTACGCCGTTGCGTTGATGCATGGCCATAAACTATATGTCTGGTGGATAATCAGAGCTTTCCTCAGAAACTTTAAAAAAGAACTTTGCACTAATATTTCAGCTACTTCGTTTAATTTGTCCACTGAACCCACTATCGCAATCATGTAAACAATGTTATATCCCTTTTCTGCATAAAAACAATAATTTTGTGATGAATATTTATTACAAATGGCAACTCATAGAACAATCTGTAAAGCATGTTTTACCATAGGCCTTGTGATATATCGCTAGTATGTTTTCTGCAATACATATGACGTCGACTATAGACCATATAAAAATACTGACTCAACAGTATTAGAGACCATACTCTCAAATATATTTTGTTAAAGGTAAGATTTCAAACCATTAGAAAACATGATAGAAAGAGTAATTAATATAATGCTTATTGGTTCTGGTGTTGCGTGACCATAGGCGTACTAGGCCCTGATGTCATCAAAATAATTATAAAAAATACCATTATATATCTTAATACCGAAACAAATAAAACATATCGGGCATAGTGTCAGTC
>JAODAF010152546.1:0-10227 GCA_027574765.1 Molpadia intermedia | reverse complement strand
AGTCTTGCCACTGATGGTCACCGTTAGATGGCAAGATTACTACTTTGACGCAAATTGGATGGTCAAACATTCACAATTAGCCAGTTGTTGCCAGCGGTCTCCAGGATGACAACAAATCATATCTACTAAAAAAAATTCGCCTACTGGACAGTCACGATACAGGTGAATTTCATTGGCCAAGTAACCAATCCAGACTGCTATGTGAAATTCAATTGTGTGACAGAAAATGCCAAAAATTATGGAGAAGATGCATGACGCACTTAAAGTAGATGACCCTTTTTTGGTGGTCTATGGGTGCTCTCAATTGTTTTCGACAGTTTTCGACGATTTTTGACGTCGAAAAGTTCGACATGTTTTTGACGGGGTTTTGACAATGTCCCGTCGAAAACAGGTTTTCGACCGTCGAAAAACCAACCCTTCTGAAGACTCCATTGAATATTTTTTTTGTATTTCAACACAAACCCCTAACCCTTAACAATAAACTTCACTTTGGCGACTCATTGTTCCCATTGGAATTCCTTTTTAGGACTTTATGCAAATCAAGTACACACACACACACAAGTCATCATTACATTCAGTCAGAGAACTCCTTTGAAATAAACTTTTCTTAGAACTCCTGCCCCTAACCTTGACAATACGCTCTCCTTTTATATCCATACGAGGACATTTAGTTCCCCATTGAATTTCCTTCCGATGACATTGAAATAGCTTTGTGCTTGTCCTCGGAAGAGTAGTCAAACAAGTACCAACCACAAACACACCCAATGGAATGCACAGACTGAAGATCTGATAGCATTTGGTAAGTCAAAAATACACAAGGGCGGAAGTTTGTCACCACATCGAAGACAAGTCTTGTCAGTGCATCATGGCCATATGTCTAAACATTTATCTCTTCGTTGTAATATTCGGTGAAACTGGAGTGGATTGACATTGACAGTTACTTCTTTACGAAGTATCTTCTACTCCAGGACAAAAATTCATCTGACTCTTGAAGCTATTCGGCGCTTGTTTTGATTTCTCTCAGTAGGAATTCTAAGAGAGTTTGGTAATAACGTTGGTGGTTTCCATGATATGGATTGCTTTGTTTTTCTCCTTTTTTTATTTAGAAAGAACGTACATGGTGATATAAATTCTATCTCACAAGATACCAGGTAAATGTTACTAGTGTTTTAACGTTTCGCGTACAATACTTGTTTACGTGTTCACTACGAAAGTACTTTATCACAAGTAACTGTTGTTTGTAATACGGGTACTTCATATGTTTAAGGATGTTATATACAAAAACATATGTGTGGTCCTATAGAGTAATAGGTATATTATTAAGTAATTACCATATTTACGTACGTTTGTGATATGAGTGACAATACCCTATACACATAAACAGTAAATATCAGTTATCAACGGGTGGACTTGGGTGCATGCATAATAGTTATAGAGATGAAAGAACAGGAAATATAATGTCAATAACAACCATATGTGTATGAATCTAGGTCAAGAGCTGACGAGAAGTTACACCGTGAGCTACTTGTATTGCTCTGCACTAAAGTTCCCAGGTTTTCCAACATGGTATATGTTGTAAGTCATTGCTTGATTGAACATACGAATCCTGTAAAAATAAGAAATTAACATAAAAAATCTGGAAACATTACTATATGCCAGTATGTATAGGCTATACTAACTCAGACTGTAAGAACACATACGCTACCGTACCTATTGGTTATTGGGGTAATGTAATTAAGTTATATAAATATTTATACTACTAAGAAGAATTGCACCTATATTTGTCAAAAGTAATCTGAGCAGAAAACCTATATAATGTGACGAAATGTCGACCACGATATATTGTATCGTGAGTGGATGTAGTCAAGTCCAGCGTATCTAGTTTGTCCGATCCAAATCCGGCTCCAGTAGAAAATATGCTTCAAATCGATCGATATTTCTATGATATAGCTAAGATAGAACAATGGTATACACTTTTTTGAATTGACAAAATAGGAAGAATCGAGTAGAGTCGAGTCGAGTCCGACCCACCTCGGTATTAACTCCGAATGGACACATGACCTCATTTACCAGGAGAATCTGCCTAATTAACTAGCAGGCGACTTGAACAGTTGGGCTACAAAGCAGACCCGATCAATTTAGCGACATTTGATATAGATTTAACGAAATATCTTGATACCATTGCAAAAACGGGCAGTTTTCTTCTTCAGATATTTTCGTTCCTCGTATGTTGGCTTTGTGATCTCACTTTACTTGAAAATGTAATTGAAGAATATTCAAGGAGAGGTTTATGCTAAAAGAAAGTTCACGAACACTTTCGATAAATGCAGCTAATAGAGTATCTTACTGTGACGTCAGATTCATGGCGACTACATTATAGTACAGGGATCTGCTTAGCTAGACATGTTCTGTATATACTTGACATTTTAACGAACACTTACACCGCACTTTTCATCTTACTCATCTTAGCAAAACCCAGCAGATTTACGCACGGTCACACGTTTGGGCACGTATTATGACGTATATGAAAAGTTTTTTATAATATTTCATCTTTCTTCAAGTAAGTTGTCGTACAACTACTTACCACTACAACTCCTGTCATTGTTATCGTGCTGAGTATTAAGATTACATGGAACACTCCAAGGTGTGGATGCCTTTGGGAATGGATTGCATTGTATCCATCAATGGCCAGAATATGTTGTAATGCTTGGTCGCTTTTGATGTAGCCCGTTGCATTTAACCATTCCAAAGGAGAACAAATTTCATATTTCATTCCAGCAATTATTCCTCATTCATCTTCATATTTTTCGTAACGTACATTTCAACTGAAATGTAAAAACGATCGTAACTTCGCTCATATTTCACATTTCCTGTTAAATTAAATGATAATTGTTTATGACGCCTTAAATTATGTAAATTTGCCCGAAATTATATAGAGTCAAGAGCGGATGCAGAGAAACGACGGGAAGACCGTCCTTCCCCTTATAAAGACATTTGGAGCAGAGTGTGGCATAAAAGCTTATGAAATACCAATCGTATATTTAAACTTTCATAATATGACCCACCCAATAAATAAAAAAACACTAAAATCTTCTCAAACGCTTGAACTGTAGATGTGATATAGCAAAATAAGAGAGTCGCTTAAGTCCGGGTCCGCCCTTACGTAGTATTACGCGTATACGGTCACTAATATTTCCCGAAATTGGCACATAGTTATGCGAACCTTAGCGTAAAACAAGCATTATGTAAAATCAGCCCTGATATCATCACTAAAGTATATTCTGTGGTATACGGATTAAGTCTATGCTATTAAATGTTACATTGTAAACATATATGAACTTAATCTCATAATAACATAAATCTTTCTCCCTATATAATATGTTGTGTATAACCAGCGTTGTCATAAACCGTATATACTTCGGTGCACAGTAAAATGAGCAATCATATCTATAGGTAGCAATAATATTTATGTCACTTTACTCGCTCTGCTATAACCACTGTACCATACAGATCCAGTTGACACATACACTTTAAGACCGTTACGAACGCACGGCATATATGCCACTGTATACAATTATTTAGCTGCTTGCACTAATACGAACATAACCAACCAGGACATCACCAAAACTGCCAACAAGACTGCAAAGTTACAAACACATACGAAACTTGCTTTGGACAATTTCAGATTTAAAATTTTTAAACACTGCCACCAGTTATGCTATATTAGTGTAACAACCTGTCGCTGTTTGGTGGTATGAACATTCCAGCTTACTTAAGTTAGCAAAGTGAACGGTAGACACCACCTTCAAACATGTCAATTAGTATAGTAATAACACGGTGCGCGGAGAACGAGACAGTGTTGATATCAGCAGGCCTATAACTGATAAAGCTGTCATGAAGGAAAGTTCAGAATTGTTGATTTGCCAAAACATATAACGCGTACGTGTAATATGACATACAGATAAAGAAATTGTCATCTACGCACAATGGATTCTGGGTAATGATAGTAGTAATAGATAGTAGTCGGCGTCGTTCTGATGTTTTACTCTTGCTTTGAGCAAACGGTGCTGTCAGAAAGCTTTTTTATATGGTAACAAAAGCCTTTAGATGTACTTATTAGTTGAGATTAGATCAATTATAAGGAGGCATATAATCCGACGAACGAAGCTCATGCAGAACTCATAAACAGAAGTAGTTTCCACGTCTTATGACATTAAGTATACATAAATGAAAACCATATGTAGTTGACGTAGTGTTTGACTGGATTTGGACTCATTGTTGCAAAGTCACTTCAGATATTTGTTAAAGCTAGTTGTGTACGTATTCTTGTAGAAGTCAACGTATTCTAGACTTACCCTCGTCGTGTTAGGACTCGGATGACTCGGATATTCGCTGGCTGCACACTGCGACAGGCTTGTTCTGTAATACGATTTCCCGCTACTTTCATGAATATTCAACAACCAGGCAGATTACGTGACACTCAGCTGTCGAAGCCAATTATCACAAATGAGCCCTCAGCTAAACATTAATAACGATTGGAAGTTTGGCAAAATATATTTTAGGTTACTTTTACGTGTACGTTCAGGAAGGAAGAGAATGTATTTGTGGTTGTATAATGGTTGTATAATTGTTTAAATGTCATCCTGGAGGGTACAGGGCTGAGATATAGTTTTGGGCCTTTGATGAATGTTTAACGGAACGCAGAATACAGTATTTGAATGAAGGCTAGTTATATACTAACAAGTCTTAAAGACACTGAAGACGAAAACTGATACAGTCGCGTCTACAGACTAATCAATACCTACTCTAGTCGAAATTGGAGTTTGAATCCAGCATCACGTCAGCATTGGCTCGAAAAGGATATTTGTGCAATAAGGCAAAACTCCAGTAGACGAGAGGTCTCTTCGACGGAAATGAAGAAGAAGATATACCTGTTTCTGATTACAAATTTTACATGGGTGTTGCTAACACAAGCTAAAGGTAGGGTCAACCATTTTATGATTGTTTTGATATATATATATATATATATATATATATATATATTGCGTAGAATATTCCTTTGTTATAATGTTCTTTGTTATAACTTGACCTCTTATAATTTAAAAAAATATAATTTTCATATTTTTAACTGGTACCGGTATATATCTATTGTAGTATTGTGTATATGTAGTGTTAATAGTTGCACCGTTGCAACTTATGTCTTTAAATCGATCATGTTTGGTGATATTTTCCGGTGTAATATACAATTATGTATTAATACATACGTAATGATATAATTATGGTATGGAAATACAAAACATTGTATAGATGATAGATCCTCGATTACAAACACTACATCATCCGGACGAAAACTTTACCGGATACAAAAATCGGCTTGAAAACAAGAAGACAGAAAAGTACAAATAAAAAAGTCAGGAAAAACGAAAACGCCTGTCAAGTAATACATTTAGGCCTATATTAATGTTATATAAATACGCTTATTTACGCATGCGCCTACGATATCTTTATATTAAACTGAATATTAGTTAGCTTCTCGAGAAAAAAACTCCAAAAACCATTATGGGATAATGGTTCAATTGTCATACAATTCAAGCATAGAGCAATTATATCTTTGTGGAATTCATGAGCAAAATCTGTGCTAGCGGAATTTGTCTGGACATTTTCCAATTTTGGACTTTTTAAGCGTTCCGGATCGTCATATTTAGTGTCTTGGTCAAAGAAGGGGCAGATAATATTATAAATGTAAAATAAGCAACCAATCATATTAAATGTATTATAAAATATCTATCATAATAAATACATAAATTTCATTGATGACTGTAATATAGATAGTCATCAAAATAAAAAAGTGTGTGATACCTTTAGCGTAAACTAAATATTCGGACTCCTTATCCTTTCTCGAGTGGAAAAAATGAATATCTCTATTTAGAAGAAATTTAGCTAACTTTGTAAAGGGTCAATGGGATTCCAGTGAGAATGTTGTGGTCTGCCAGGTCATCATAAATGTCAGGTCAAATTAATGTTGAAATGGAAATCATAAAAGGTTCGTCGTATGCTGCTTTTGTGGTTATTAAACCGTGCTCGAAAAACATTTGGACACTTGTGAACTAGTGCCATATTAGAAGGGACTAGGCCTGAGGCATTGCTCGGAGGAGGTGAAGCGGATTCTCCCATCATTGAAAATTGTGCCATGCCACATTTAACGTTACTTTAAAGGTTGGGGTTGATGATCGTTAACTTGCTTTTAATTAGTAGCGTACAGGAATGCATAAAAGTCACTTAATTTCATTGTACGAAATCGATAGGTCCAATACTCATGATAAGTCACCATGAAGGTTAAAGAAAAGGTTTAAGAAGTATTATTGTCTTGAAAATGACCTTGCATTTGTACTGCTTAAAATTAATATGGCATCTTTATGACAAAGATAGTTAACACTTTAAAAGTGATGCATTTATAGACAATTCACGGTAGCTTGTCAGACTTAGTTAGGCCTACATGTATAATATGGACTCCTTGAACTCTAGTCGGTGGTTGATGTACAAATATAGGTATACTTATACCGATGTCTGAATACAACCGCTTGAAAAAATTGAATCAGGTTTTTCGACAGTAAGGTGACATAGCTAGGGTGAAACTAATGAAAGTAATGTACAATCGTACCTAAGACATGTGATCTACATAGTAGGCCTACACCAGTCACCATGTATGCGGGCTTGGCCTATTTCTCTTAATTAATAAAATCCTGCCTATACGGCCCTGCATGCATAATTTTATTTTCAATTTGAGTCATAAGAAATTGACATAGGCCTGGCAATTTTGGTGCCAAGAGGAATTCCGTCTATCGTTCTTCGGGTCCATGCCTTTAAGAACTTTTGAAGCTGAACGTCATTATTTTGAAGAACGTTTTGTAGTATAAATGTATTATGCTAGATTGAATGTATTGCTCACTATGTGAATAACTTGAACCCAGTTGTAAAACAAAAGCAATACACACTCGAATGCTGGTAACACTAAAATATAAATGTTTCTTTTCATTTATTTACCCCTAATCGCGTGTGTCATCGCGGATCATAAAGGTGAAGGAGAGAATTGGACAGCATTTTTAGAGAGACGCGATCAGTTCTTTCTCGCAAATGACATAACCGATGCGGCAAAGCAGCGTGCATTATTACTTACTGTGTGGGGCGAAAACAGTCTGATCAAAGATTTACTCTTGTCAACTAAGCCACAAAGCCGTACAAAGAGCTGGTTCAGTGTTTAA
Organism: Molpadia intermedia; assembly: GCA_027574765.1. Lineage (NCBI taxonomy): Eukaryota > Metazoa > Echinodermata > Holothuroidea > Molpadida > Molpadiidae > Molpadia > Molpadia intermedia. The sequence continues at coordinate 2,965 of JAODAF010152546.1, read as the reverse complement.
GGATCAGCAACAACAACAACTGAATGCGAGTATCATCGTTGACAGGTATAAGTTGCATATCCTACGTGCAACCATGTATTCGTGACCCCAATCATACTGTTTCTGAGTATGTTGCGTAACTTTGCAGAACCGTGTAACCGTGTGATTTCGGGGATATGCTAGGCGATATGTAATGTGATAAACTGATAATAACGGGATCAATAACGATAGGATGCGGCGTAGGCTATTATCTGAAGCAACTCTATCTACCAACGAGCAGTTGAAATAGCACAGACGATGCATGTGGCAGACCAAAAACCTGTCTAATCAAAGTGTTTAGAAGCTCTCGTCCTCAAAGGGGACCAAAGCCCAGACCAACAAAGACAATAACCGGCCTAGCCTTAGTAATAAAAGTGCTTCAGCTTTCATGGTTTATTTTGATTTGTCAGTTTGTGCATGGGCCAGATAGAGGTTTGAGTGCCGCGGCCCCCAGTATGTAGGCTAAAAAGGCCCTGTTCACCCCAAATACGGCAGATGATTATCAGTGAGATTTGCGGTGATAGGGGTTACATTCGTTAGATTACTGAGAAAGTAAGTGGTGTCCCGAGTTTCTCTCGCATGAGCTGTGGGTGATGGTCAATGAAGGTGGATAACTGGCTATTTGTATGCGGAAGATGTTGCAAACAAATTAATATGCATTTTAGGTAGTGCATGAGCGTGCTGATTGTTCCGCATCAGGCCTCCAATATTCATTAGCACGATTAACGTCTTGTAAATTGTTGATTCTGTTGTATATAGTCATATCTTTAAAAACAATGGTATTAAAAAGTTATTAATTCCAATTTGGTGGAGAAACTTTGTCTCATGATATGGTCACTCAATATCCCAGCTGGAAGGGGTCGGACGGTAGTTCCCGGGTTCCATTGGTATCACGAAAGCAAGGGATAACTTCCATCCCAAAATGATGACATTCAACAGACCCGTCAGCAAATTTAGCCTAGAGTAGTTCATCAGTACTACCCATGTGTTCCCCTCTTTCAAGCGAAAACAATTTTCAATACTTAGGGCACGTTTAAGAGCCATCCTCCTCGATCGACTTGTTTGCCTAGTCTAGATCCCAAATCTACGAGATATTCTGGTATGGATCAAATTTTTGAGCAATTACCCAAAGAGGTTCACATTGAGAACCTTATCTCCTTTTCAGATCACAAATTCATTCGTCTAAAATAGGCCAAAATGCATCGCCATATCAATAAGTGATCTCTCAAATACTGTAGTTTCAGTGCGGACCGCACACTGTCAGGGGAACCAAACATACCTGATGAATGAATGCGAATAACGATAAAGTGTAACTAAATTATACAACATCGATCAACCTAATATTAACAACCTAAGCCAAGGACACAAGTCTTCTGAGTAGTAAGCAAATAGCCAGAAGCAATACTAAAACCATAATCAAGGTTTACTCCATGCTCTTGCAGGTCTTTGGAAATTCTTCAAACCATCATGTTCCACAAACCAAATAAAAACACAATCTATAGCCTATTTGGTAATCTAACAACCTTGTATCATGACTATGCAAACGCTTTGAAGGTATTTTCACAAAGATAATTTTAAGAATCTTGAAAATAACTACAAAGGAAACAAGTACATATAAAAAACTATACTAAACTGATCAAATATGGCATATCAGTCTCAGGTCAAGATATTCCCAGTTGCAACAAGGTTATTCTCTAGCTTTCGTACCGATGGGGAAATTGTCAACACACAGAGTACGTACAGTAATAATGCTGTTCTTGGTCAGTCCTCTTCTGCATAGTATTTTCGTAGTTGACGTCACCCAATCACAACAAAAATTAAATTATCAATTATTAAATCTCAATTAATTAACTTACGCTGTCATAGCTCCTTTAAATTGAAGTATTAAATACGTTTCTATAACATTTAAAATGTTATGTTTTTGTTTATTAAATTGTCATACCACATTAATGACATATGTGACCTGCTCTGACATAATCAGTCTCTTAGGACCAAAAATCAAAATTGAGATAATATTAGAGCCTGGCATAGTAACCGCAACGGATGAACCGTTAATAGTGATAATTGAATTGGGCATAGGCCTACCATCCTCATTTGGAAGGTGTGTTGCATTTCGATGACAGCTGACAGTACATATATATATATGCATATCCATAAGCATGTTTATACATTGTACGTAACTAACACAAGGTAACGTTGTACATGCGAATTGCCGAAGACACATAATCTACACAGAGTCATTCTATTTTTAATTGTTGTAAAGCACAGATGTTTATACCGATTATAACAATAACTCGGAAGCAAATAGGTCTAGTAATAGTTACGTTAGATTTAGGCTTAACCGGCAAATCAAATAGGAGAATTTCAGATTTGGACAGCTCCAAACAAATATGTCTAATTGTTAGACATAACTGTAGGATAATCGCTAGATATAAAGTTACTTACGTCATGGAAAATTACTTGCCTCAGAACTAAACATTATATATGGGAATTATGCCCACTGACCGTGGCAATCGTATCATTTCTCTTTATTAATCCCAATGTACCGACTCGACGGTTTCAGTCGATGAAGAAGAGCAGGAGGCACGTTTCTTACGCGTAAATGATATTTCTTTAGATGTAAATGATATTTCTTTAGATGTAAATGATATTTCTTTAGATGTAAATGATATTTCTTCACGCGTAAATGACATTTCTTTTACGCGTAAACTTTGTTTTAAACCGTCGTATCGGATTTTAATAATACGCGCGAATTATTGTATGCTTCCGCGAATGCCAATTTTAGCCGAATGCTATTTATTTAGGAGATAAATATGAGGGCGACCGGTCATTAATGTGATTTAAGACCGATGATGAAGTCATCGAGGAGGCTGAGTGGACCGAGGAGATAGGCGAGTTACTATTTTAAACAAAACTTCAGTGATCATGTAACAAGTTCTCCTTACTT
>JAODAF010152435.1:0-10227 GCA_027574765.1 Molpadia intermedia | reverse complement strand
TAGTAATAGTTGAAAAAATGCAAGCTTAAAGCAGTGGTAGAATTTTGAATGGTATGGGAATAGTGTAATTATCGGTCTTGACAAGTTATTTGTACATGAATCATTGTCATAGCCGAGTGCTCAGCATCAAAGATGATTCACTCTTTTATTGCCAAGCGTCATTATAGTCACAATGGCACCGTGTTGGAGTTTCGCGGTCCTTCAATAACGTTAGGATTTATAAGAGTGTTACAAGCTTGTAGTGGTAGAAGGTTTGAATGGTATGGGGATAGCAAGTGAAATTCCCCCCTCTCTCCTTTGTGAGAAACACATATTTTAGAAAGTTACTGCCTGCCAGGCGTTCCATACGTATTTATACATGAATCAAAGACTCAGTCAAATATGAGGGCAAACTGTATATCCTGCTAACCCACCACACATATTGATTCATTCTTTTGTTGTCAAGCCTCATTAGCTTATAGTAAAATCACTTTCAAAAGAGTGACTCGAGTGTTCTCCATTCACCGTAATAATAATAATAATAATTACGTAGGTTACTTAGTGTTTGTTCTTAAAGGCATGCAGTAATTATCAATAAGCGTTATATCATATAACTGCATGTATTGCGACCAATTTTAAACAATTCTCGAGTGGTCAGTGCACCATTTGAATAAATATTAAAGTATCGATTCGCAGCATTTAATATCATGTGTTGTATCGAGATCAATGGTCCAAATGATTTTATGAGTGTAATCTCGTAACTTCCGATGATGCATTAGATCTTACGGCAATCACGGCCACGCTCCTGACGATTGCTTGACATCATTGACTGAGCTACAAAACCGACGAGTATCTGAATTCCTCGGGAACTGCCGTACTGATTAACCATTCCTGTACTAACTCGACATTTTCTGTCAACGAGGAGACCAGAAGGCATACGCGTCTTTATACGCTCACGCGAAGCTCGAAACTAGAGTAGTTGTTCCGTTGTTTAAGTAGGCTGACAGGTAAATATCACACGATTGATATGACCTCGTGAAACATTAACAGCATACGGATGCCGCGTTGGGCCCTGCTCTATCCGTCGATCCAGTTTTGCGCACTTAAAACTACTCGATACAGTACGTACAGGCCCAAAGTGATGCCGGACTGTTATCATTGTAAAGTATAAGATCTCACAAATACTTGACCTCAAAATGGAATTGTCATGTCATTTATAAGATTAATGTGATTGGTATTTAGAAGAAAAAATCGTGTTACATAATTTCTGTCAAAACAGGAAATAAACAGTAAATAAACTTCCGAAAACTGGAATGCCGTAACCCGAACATATAAACTGGAAAACCCATTTTGCTTGTTATCTAAATCTGTATTGATATCGGCACCCACGCATATCAGTTAACTGTTAAGTTTACTTAAGTCAACATGAATTCGATTGAACCTTGTTGGGTGTACTGCGCTCAAATTATTGACAATTGTTGAAAACAAACGTTAAGTCATACTTCGGTCACGCAATAGACTTTCTAATTATGAGTAATTGCAGATTTTAAAATGACTAAACAAACGTTCAGAGTGTGGTTTCATGGACATATTTTTCTTGACAGTTTGATAGCCACTAGTTAAACCTCAGTAGACATTAATCATTACTCTAGCTTGTTATTATTATTATACACTCCAGTGTATTTTTGGCGGTCAGATGCCAGGAATTTGCATATAATGGTGCTTTCGCTCCATCGAGGCTCGCGTGTTCGGGTTTCTCCCTCAAAACCTGCGCCTCATGAAGGTATACATCAGGGGCGGATCCAGGGGGCAAAATTTAGCGCCCCCTCCCCCTCCCTTTTTCAGAAATCCTGGATCCGCCACTGTAACATATGTAACATATATGTTTCTCTGTGCTGTGTAATATTTTTGGCTGTCAGATGCTAAGAAGTCGCATCTAACGTTCTAAATTTTAAATATATCAGGGAAGGTTCTCATACCCGCGGGGGTTCGCCTTCACAACCGGCTCCACTTTTCTTAGAACCCTAATCCGCCTGATTATACACTCGTTTTCGTCATTTGCAATCGAAGCCTGTACTACGGTATATACCGGTACCGTGTATTAGTGTTGGCTTCAACATTTGTCTTCCGAATTTCGTCTCTGGACCGGACTAATGTATACCAAACCAGTCAGGTATTTGTACTGACCCCTGCATCTACCCTTCACAGGGTTCACTCACCCCTCCCGGAATTAATATTTATAAAACCATAACGGTACACAATCAAATATAAAAGGAAAAAAGAGATAATCTCACATTTGAAATATGTTTGTGTGATGATCATCATTGGTTTGGTGCCAAAACCATACCAAGTTATAAGTCACGTTTGTCCGCTAATTATAAATCTGTCTACATAGTCTGCCAGAATTGATAGTTCCAAGACTGTTCCCATATGACGCTATGCGTGTATGTAGAGTGGCGGAGATATGGTTTCGGCCGAGGGTTGGGGGAGGGAGGGGGGGGGGGAATCGGCCTAAAATGCCATAAAAAAGGAACCACTATTAACTATCCGGGGAGGGTAAGGGCGGGTCCCCAAGGTCAATGCTCCGTCACTGTGTAGTTAACAAGGTATTGGTGGTTATAAGTATATTTGGCATACCATTAGCTCTGTCCATTATCCTTGTTAGTAATCTGTGATTTCTCATAATTGGGTAAGATCTGTGTAATTTAAGATATACTGGTAAACCACACTTTGTATAATGTTATGCATTTCCGTTAGCATACACAATGATTAATAAGCTGAAAAGGACTGGTTGTTTGCATTGCTCGCCAATTTGAGTTTTGTATATTCACGGGTCACTGATTTCTATAAAAGTTCGCTTTAACCTGCAGTAACTGAACACACGATTCCCAGGTTGGTTTACCAGGTACTACTAGCATGATACTGCAGGCATGATACTGCATGCAGTATGTCCCCTAAACCATTGGTTCTCAAACTTCTATAGATGAGCGAGTATGAGAAGTGATAATCACACGAGTCCTCATGCACGCATTGGGGTGACAACGCGGTGGTGTTCGATTGACCAGTGTTGAGAGAGAGAGAGCTCACGAAATGAACTTAGGCGCGTCCTGCAGGAGTCAACCTGAATTCAGGAACAACGCGGCGATGATCACTGCAAAGGTCGCATATGCACGCGACCAGCCTCAATGGGTCAGTGGTTCCTGCTCCGTCGATTTCGAGAGACCTAGCCAAGAGAGTCTGCTTCATTTTCTGGCACGGCTGACCAATATATTGTAATAACCTGATGGTTAATTCGTTAAGCCAAGGACCGTGTACACAAACATTAATATTCGCTGTTCCCGAACGCGTGTGAACGCGTCTTTAGATTATCAGTTTACAAACGCATTCATCAGCATATTATTTTGTGGGCATTTGAGGCACCGGGCCATTAGGGTCGACTGGAGAACAATTCTGTCAAATGAAGGAGTGGGGGCGTAAATAGTCTCTGCCCTGAAGCGGGAGTACCAAAACCCCAAGCTATCGCAAAAAACAGGCGATGAATTATTAATTACTTATTAATATGTTGCGCAATTTGACTAATTTTGACTAATATTGCGCAATTTGACTAATTTTTCGTTAGTTTTTAACAGCTCGTTGTCGCCTAACCCCATTTACCGAAAACTTACATGGACACTGTACAATGGTTAATTAAATTCAGAGCGACAGTGGTGTAAACAATGCAAGTTCAGTGTAGCAAAGTAATGGTTAACCCTTTCTATACCGACTCGACCGTTTCAGTCGATGGAGGAGAACGAAAGACACACACGCGTATTTACAGTGTTCACGTGGCCCTCAACACTGTGAATAGCTACCAGAAACCCAAGAAACACGCCAAGAAGGAATTCTATTGATTATTATCACGTGGTCAACAGCCTACGGATGCTGCAAGATTTCCGCCCGACCGCCGATCCAGTTTTGCGCTATCGAAACTGTCCGGTACTGTAAGGGTTAAAGTGCAATATGACAGCTCATGGCGCCAGATGAATGAAGCAAAACAAACTTAATTTAATTTACCTACACAAGCTACACAAGCTGGAAGCTACCGTAATTTCTTGTGTTGATTCCTGATAACGTACAAGTCAATGTTAACGGAACTTAACGCTGTACTCGATTATTGATAATTCACATTTGTACAACAACAAACATTTTTACGACTCGGATATATGGTAATTAACTGCATAATATGAGCCGGATGGCATGCACTTTTATCTAGAACGATTTCTTTGTTAAAAAAAGTTGGTGACAGTTGTAAATTTCTGGGAAGCCTATAGCGAACAGTATTTTGAACAAAATATTTGACCCAGTTTGTTATATATACCCGTTAGAATATTCATGGAATTAACCCAAATTGTCTTAATTTGTTTTTATGAGAGGTGCCTCTGAAGCTCTTTGTAGGTGAATATCAATTATTATCAGTATCTTTGATTGTTGTATTTAACAAAACTGTCAATGGAACTTGTGTATTGTATGTATTGTGTACTATATAGAGAGGCATATTAGGCATGTTTTTCCTAGGAGAAAAGTTCAGATTCCAACTGGGCACAACGTGTCCCATTATGGAAACACTTTCCAGGTGACCCCAGTTGAAACAAGTTCATTCCAGTTCATTCCAAACACCTGTTCAGTTGACTGGTTCATCAGCTAAGTCTAGTTGTTCCCAGTTAGGACCATTTAAAACCAGTTTATACATAATGGAAATTGGAACAAATTCCAAGAATTTATACCTAAATTTTAGCATACGACATAGAGAGCAAATGGTCCATAAATGCCACAGTATTCTACACACATCTATAGTTATTTATTATTATTTAACAATAGTGAATGGATGGCACGAGTGTTGAACTGTATAAATTCGTGACGACAGTAGTGTCATCATTGCAGGGTTACTGTATCAGAGTACTGGTTTGGTTTAATAATGATCCCTTATGACAGGTGAGACATCTGGTTCATCCTACGACGAACAGAATACACTCACTTCTTCATAGTTGCACAGAGACTTTGAAACGGCGAGTAGCAAACTTGAAACATCGGCCGCAAAACCTATATTGTTCTTTTTTTTACTCTAACGATACTGCTCGATACAATGAATGGTTACCTAACTTAAATGTTTTATATTACTTAAGCTATATGTATATATATAAATGTTTCTGTTAGTGTAGATGCTAATCGTTGTCGAATTAGTAACTAACACAAATGCATTTGAAGACCATGACAAACCACATTGGGCCTAAACGCCCACTGTGTTAGTTTCATTCCTTCCAGTTATACCTGTAAGTTGCATATATCGTTTTGGGGAGGGGAGGGTCCATTGAAGCAGCAACATCAGGATGGATAAAGCAATAAATTCCGGACAAATTCCTTACGGTTTCAGAAGTATGCATCGAATGATGTCGATACCGTGGATAACATATTCGATTTCGAGTAGTGTGTTCTGGTTTTTCTACGGCATTTACAGTTTTTCGTTTGTCTACATTCGTATAACATTCAAGCTGGTATACGCCTCTGAGACGACCGTCAGGAATGACAACCTTTAAGTGCAATAAGTTTACACCCAATGCCTACATGATACCATAAAAGGTTTTGATTAAGGTGAATGCACACAGCTATCTGTGTATTTGCGTGGATGGATATTGGATGATTCATTCATTGTGTAGTCATGAATATAATTGATGACCTGCCCGGAAGCCTAAAAGTCAAAATAATAAGGACATATAAACGAATTGAAAATTGAAAACAACTGAAATATTACATTGACAAACTGTGACTTGTCCAGCAACAACATAATTTGGAATATGAGCAACTTTTTTATCCAAACGAACCACACTTCCGCTGTTGCATTTAAGCCATAAGTTCTTGGAGTATAACCACGATATAAAAAAAGTTATCGAATCTAAACGAGTCTTTCATCTTAACCACGTCGGGTACCTAGCCGCTCGGCCACTACGGTCGGTTGAGTTATGAATGAAGTATTGGTAGCATGGGCCTTTTTTATAATGGATAACAAAATTAGTTAGAAGAGGTAGAAACCCGACAATGATTCAGCCTAACAACTCTATGAATAAAGTTGTGTGAAAATAAATTAAATAAAAGGATCGCCAAATACCAAGTTGAGCCCTCTTACGTAGTCATAGCTAGTAGTAAATTCTAAATAAATCGATATAACAGCTTTGTGCGATCCTGTAAAAACAGTAACAAAGTCCTAACCGCATATAACTGATTTAGCAGGAAAACCGCAATGTTTAACTTATTCTTTATCGATAATGTTTAAATCTGAAATAAAATAAAAACTTATATTGACTTGCAGTCAAGTATATTTATTTCAAAAGATTGTTCATGCGGCGCTGGTTTTAGAATATTTATTCTCCGATTGTACTAATACAAAAATACGTAGACAAGAAATAAACAGTTAGTAGCCACCGACATCGCTGGCGGCACTGGCAAACAATCGTACTCAACAATTAACAATATAAGATATATATATATAGGCTATATAAGATATACATATAATATAATAGGTTTTAATTGCGGTATTAAAATGCAGAACGTTCAGTTATAAAATGCATGAAAGCCTGAATAATATTTTGTACAGTGATTCTATGTCCAATTGGATACAATTTCCTCAAAATTAAGAGAATTGCGGGTTTTGCTTCGTGCATGAATACCTGAATTCCAACGGAGTGTGGAGGCTGTATATGAAATAAAAATTATGTATGAAAGCAGAGCACTGTGAGTATAGCAGTTCCCTGATGTAAGTGAAACCCTCCATCTAAGCAGGGATAATAGTTCCCCTTAATCGTGTCTAGTCCCAAATGTCTCAATAACTGTGGGCCGGGACTCGCCTCGTATATATCCTTGACCGTTATATGACTGATCCGTCTGGGTCAATGATATTACATATTATAGGCCTATCATAGCACACGCGCAGGTTGACAACATATTAGGGGCTCCCTCATTTGGTGGCAACAAAACTCCGTGATTTTGCATACTTGAAGTTTACTCAGTTCAAAAGATCCCGTGTACAGATAGTTAGGTCATTCATGGAAGAGTTATATAATATAGTCATATAACAGGTCACATTCAACGCAGACATTATAATAATGTCACCAGAAATACACTCTTGATATTAACTAACAAAATGTGTAAAAATTTACATAAATACTGGTATTCCAAAGTTACGTTATGAAGTCATTGTATAAAATTCGTTCCTCGGATATTTGTATATTGAGGTCCCCATTCCGCCTTTTGCAAAATGTCAGGACAAATTCGCTATATTCAACACGACTGCAAGGATAATCCGGACCAGCTCTTAAACTACTACAAATACCACCCAAATATTGTACTAAAGTATAAATAGGAAACGTCTCTTCATTTTTGGAATCATACCAAGAATATTATACCTTGGGTTAATGACCTGATGAATGGATACAAAATGAGCATGTATTGATTTACATTAGTACTCCGCAAATAGAACATACCATATATATTGCTTCGAACACATCCAATAAGACCCGTAACCCGTTTTAAAAGACAAAACATGGGGACCGATGCACAGAACGATGGCAGTTGAAACTATCATTATTCTAAATTGGACGTATATATGATATAAACATTTCGGTTTGGGTAGATGTATGTCGCAGTGACCAAATTGGATACCCCAACAATGTATTTGCTTATAGGAATGCAGATACAAAGTGCTTCAAACAATAGGTATATAAATATAAATGTTCGTGTACTTTTACGATATTTAAGTCTATTAATACATGCAGCTGTTATACAGTAACATGATCAAGTAAAAAATATTTAACCAATAGACTGATACACGTATTGGTTACACCTTTGCACGCGGTTTCGTTTGAACTATACTCCAACAAATACTATATTTTAAAATTATTATTATTATTTTGTTTTGGGGGTGGTCTCTTTAACATGACCCAAAAATTATTGTGAAACCCCTCCCCCCATTCCCATGCCGACTCGGACGTGACTGCCTGCCAACGATATGAGTTATATATATATATGCTTCATTATATACATTAGGGAATGACAAACCTTTGCGTTTTGCATTTAGTTAATACAATATCTCATAATATGGACAAACCAATAGTTGGTATTATTGATAACGATAAGCGTTTCAAAACGATCCCATTTCGATTTAAAATATTAAGTTACTATATTAAGAAGAATTAAAAATTAACATTGATCGTCTCGTTATTTCGTGCCCTGTACACTCATATGTCATTATTGATTTTAAAGCACTCGGCGATGAATATTCATTAATGCATTGTTAAAAACCGGTGGCAATTGTAGCGTCTGGTGGCTTGTATGCTATATAAGCGATCAATTTTCGTGTTGGTGTTACGCATTCAAAAAATGTTTTAACGTATGCGGTTCAGTTAGTGTATTGTTTGCATTATTAGTTTGTTCTGGTTGACGGAACATAGCGAAATATATAGGCACAACTGATTAATAGCAAACCCTTGGAAAGATAACTTCTGATCATTTAATAACAACTGGTAGCAACGTGTCGGTTAAACAAGATTATGTCAGACGAGTAAGTCAATGGTTGCATCAACTGGCTGTCTGGACAAGAGTCGAGGAAAATGTCACTTACTAATTCTTTATACAACAAGTACAGTTTTGTTTTAATTTCGTGGATGATTACCAGCATTCATTCAAGTGCAATAAATAGGGTAAGTATACTTACAGTTACTTACAGTTAGTGTATCTATTTAGCGAGAATAAGTAATTATGCTTGTCTGCTAGGATAATAAATGTCATTCTAATTCAAGACCTAATTATAGTATTTTCTCTCGTTCTACCCTAAATGACTGAACGAATGTTATATGTTGCCTGATCGGTTACTATCCAAAGCCTCAAAAGGTCACTATAGGTAGGTCGTCTTACGCATTTGGTCAGTCGTTTTTATATGACATAGTATTCATCAGATCAGCCAAACATACGCGTGGTGAACAATTTGTGAATCAGGTTAAGCAATATAGATCGCACAACAATGACACTGTAGGATCTAAATATTGATTACGATTACGAATATTGATTCTTCGCCTTCCGGTAGATGCAAAGAGGTGGGTAACGTAGCCCGAGGTTGGGGGAGGCAGAGTACTACCGTACGTTTGAAGTAGCAACATGGGAACGGATTGTGCAGCTTAATCCAGGCGAATAAAACAAACATTTTGGACAATGGCGGCGCTCTAGCTCCCCTCCTCCTCCTGGATCTGAAGGGTGGCATTAATTGTACCCCCTCCTCTTTTAGAAGCCACTGGTAGAAATATTTGGATCCGGAAAAGTAAGCGGGACGATATCTGATTTGACCCTGCCTAAATCAGGGACGCTACGGCCCCGTCATCTGCGAGTATAGAAAGTGCGAAACGTTTTGTGAAGCTAACATAACAATCAGTAACCTTTCTAAGAAGAGGAACATGGGAGGGATACAAATTGCTTTGAAGCGAACGGTAGAAGCTTTCTGTTTTTTATCTTTGCTGCTAACTGAACTGGCCGATTATTAGTCTTTATGCTGAAAGTGTTGATATTAGCTTTTGTATCAACGCACCATCCAGTACAGATCGTTTACAAGATAAAAGTAGCTACCCCTCAACAATTATTTTAACTGTAGTTAATTTTATGCAAACCTTTTTTATCTCGTAAATCGCATACGGGGTAACCTTGTCAGGCGATTATAGTAGAGTAGATTATAGTATGATTATTAAAATTGTTTACCTTTCTTTAAGAAAAAGGTAATATTATGAATAGCATGTCGTTTTCATATGCTGGCACGGTCCAACTCACCCACGTGACAACTCGGCAACAACAAGAGTAATAGCCTCTAATGCTAGCAGTTTGAATATAAAAGAATTAGTTTTACTAATAATTAACTATATAAAGCAGTTAGGTATAGGTGAGCGACGTGTTCCCAATGGCGGATCCAGAAGATGATGTAAGGGGCGGACGTTGTTGTGGAAAGATTTGTTTTGCTGACCATTATGGGGGAGGGTCTAAGGGGATGGGTTGTCCCCCTCCCGTTTGGGATTTTTTTGTTTATTTAAAGAGGCTTAGATGCAAACTGGTGCCATAATTTTCATCTTTAGAAGTACATTTATGGACTACAATTTTCAAGTTTTCTTATTCTATGATTCAGTTTGTGTTCCAAGCAGAGTCTCAACTGTCTCACAGTAAAAACTCCAATCTATGTTT